>CM060285.1:6186825-6196825 GCA_030684275.1 Acipenser oxyrinchus oxyrinchus
TACTGTGCAAAAGTTTTAGGCAGGTGTGAAAAATGCTGTAAAGTAAGAATGCTTTCAAAAATAGACATGTTAATAGATTATATTTATCAATTAACTAAATGCAAAGTGAGTGAACAGAAGAAAAATCTAAATCAAATCCATATTTGGTGTGACCACCCTTTGCCTTCAAAACAGCATCAAGCATCAATTCTTCTAGGTACACTTGCACACAGTTTTTGAAGGAACTCGGCAGGTAGGTTGGCCCAAACATCTTGGAGAACTAACCACAGTTCTTCTGTGGATTTAGGCAGCCTCAGTTGCTTCTCTCTCTTCATGTAATCCCAGACAGACTCGATGATGTTGAGATCAGGGCTCTGTGGGGGCCATACCATCACTTCCAGGACTCCTTGTTCTTCTTTATGCTGAAGATAGTTCTTAATGACTTTCGCTGTATGTTTGGGGTCGTTGTCATGCTGCAGAATAAATTTGGGGCCAATCAGATGCCTCCCTGATGGTATTGCATGATGGATAAGTATCTGCCTGTATTCCCCGCATTGAGGAGACCGTTAATTCTGACCAAATCCCCAACTCCATTTGCAGAAATGCAGCCCCAAACTTGCAAGGAACCTCCACCATGCTTCACTGTTGCCTGCAGACACTCATTCGTGTACGCTCTCCAGCCCTTCGGCGAACAAACTGCCTTCTGCTACAGCCAAATATTTCAAATTTTGACTCATCAGTCCAGAGCACCTGCTGCCATTTTTCTGCACCCCAGTTCCTGTGTTTTCGTGCATAGTTGAGTCGCTGGCCTTGTTTCCACGTTGGAGGTATGGCTTTTTGGCCGCAAGTCTTCCATGAAGGCCACTTCTGACCAGACTTCTCCGGACAGTAGATGGGTGTACCAGGGTCCCACTGTTTTCTGCCAGTTCTGAGCTGATGGCACTGCTGGACATCTTCCGATTGCGAAGGGAAGTAAGCATGATGTGTCTTTCATCTGCTGCAGTAAGTTTCCTTGGCCGACCACTGCATCTACGGTCCTCAACGTTGCCCGTTTCTTTGTGCTTCTTCAAAAGAGCTTGGACAGTACATCTGGAAACCCCTGTCTGCCTTGAAATTTCTGCCTGGGAGAGACCTTGCTGATGCAGTATAACTACCTTGTGTCTTGTTGCTGTGCTCAGTCTTGCCATGGTGTATGACTTTTGACAGTAAACTGTCTTCAGCAACCTCACCTTGTTAGCTGAGTTTGGCTGTTCCTCATCCAGTATTATTCCTCCTACACAGCTGTTTCTGTTTCAGTTAATGATTGTGTTTCAACCTACATATTGAATTGATGATCATTAGCACCTGTTTGGTATAATTGTTTAATCATACACCTGACTATATGCCTACAAAATCCCTGACTTTGTGCAAGTGTACCTAGAAGAATTGATGCTGTTTTGAAGGCAAAGGGTGGTCACACCAAATATGGATTTGATTTAGATTTTTCTTCTGTTCACTCACTTTGCATTTAGTTAATTGATAAATATAATCTATTAACATGTCTATTTTTGAAAACATTCTTACTTTACAGCATTTTTCACACCTGCCTAAAACTTTTGCACAGTACTGTATATATGAACATAATTTAAATCTCTGATTTAACATCATGTAATCAAAGCCACTACAACATGATATCGCAAAATACAGTATTTCCAAATATCAGTATATGGGGGAAAAAAACTACAAAGCGGTGTGTGCCGCGTAACATTATTCAGCAGGTTTGGGGATTCTATTGAGCCCCCTGCAGCTTGCATGAAGCGCCTCACCTGCGACGTCGTGCGCCAGGTCCGTGATGAGATGCCCCACGATGGCATACGCGACTACCACGATGACGAGCGCGGCCATGAGGAGGTAGAGCACGGCTTTGGGGAGCGGGATGAGGTCCCGCTGCGGCGGCTTGTAGTCCTTGTACAGCGGCTCGTTATTGGAGAAGGAGTACTGGTACGCGTGGCCTTCCTCGTCCGTCAGGTTAAAACTGGTGATGTTCACCATGAGATCCATGCTTTCAAATGTGGAGGAAAGGGCGTTTTTTTTTCTTTCTTCCAAGAACGTTTTATGTAGTTAAAGAGTTATATAGTTAGACTTTTGTTACAGATTTCTGTAATTTGTCAAAACTAAAAAATAAAAATAAAAAGTGAAACTGTTTTTTTGTAATTAAATTGCTATAAAAAGTATTTCTTTATGAATCATGCCTTGTCAGATTAAAAAAAAATAATCATAAAATGTATACTACTGAGGCATAAGGATTGAAAATACAGAAATGTTTGGGAATTGATTTGGAAAAAAAATATTATACAACTTTATTCTACCGTTCTTTTTGTATCCCAATGCAAATTAATAATGAAAAATGTGTTTTTCTTATTAAATAAAAAATAAGTTTAAAAAAAAGTCCTTATTTTAACAATCCACAAAAAGCGTCTAATTTATGCTGCTGTAAATTTGAAGAATTAAAAAAAAACCAGGAAGCTCTCTTTAATTTGGTGCTGATAGTAGTCGGTTTTCAAATACCTCTTTCAGACTGGACCTTTTCCTTTCCAAATAAATGAAATGAAATGCATAGAAGTCCTTCAGTATCGCGTCACGCCGGCTCGGTTCTGCCGTCGCTGTCCGTGGTGCTGAACGGTCTGGCTCCACAGACTCGCGCCCTGTCGGTGCTCACGCGTTGATAAGCTTGCTCAGCCCGGACCCCCCTCTCCCTGATGTCACTACAGTAGCTTTAAAACCGGGTCTGATTTGCCGCAGTCCCGTCGCTTTGCTTTTGCCAGTCGGTGTGTTGCTTTCAAAGCGTTTATCAGTAAAAATAGAGAAGCATGACGTAAGAGATGGAATAAGTTCTGCAGTAGTTCTTGGAGACAGAGCGGGTCGTATTGTTACGTCAGCTTTCTAATCACTTCGGTAACCAATTATCGCTGGCTCCAAAGCGTTTACAATTGTAGCTGGTGCCAATTGCATCCTACTGAAGTGCCAAGCGGGTTTCCTGAATCAGGTCTGTGTCCCTACAGTGCAACTGCCTTTGGAGAATGTAGTCAAACTGGACTGTCAACAGCACTGATGACAAATCTGAAAGCACGTGGGGGGAATTCACAATCCTATTGCTGAGCCGTTTCATCCATTCCAGGTTTTACTACGAGCTTGATCAGCAGCCCCAGTGTGTGTAGAGGTAACAAGCTCAGGTGTGTCTCATTAAACTCCTAGTCAAACCAGGAATGGATCAAACTGCTGTGGAGCGGGAGGCTTATTTCCGTCCCTGTGGTCATAAAAGACTTTTTTTTTTTATTAAGAATGTGGATAGTCCAAAATTAGGGCAGCACCAAATAGTCAGCTAATTGCATAGCAAAGTGAGAGCTGACCCCAGACACGGACTAATCACACGCCACGGGATTGTGAGCAGGCTTTATCAAATACATTATTTTTTGAAGTGGAGTGTAGCCGACTTATTTCACTGTTCTGTTATTCGGCTGTTCGTTCTACTCGGTACTGTATTTAACTGATAAGTATGTGTGCGGTCCCAGGTGAGATACGCTGTCCACGCTAACATGTATGATAAGGTCACGGTGCTTCAATTTAGATCAGGTGTCGTCGTTAACATTTTGAAATCCTGTTCTTTCTTTTTTTTTAAGTTTCTAGTTCAGTGAGTTCACAACACTGGGTTCAGGGAGCTTTGGTTTGCAATGGTTTGTATCGCAGGTGTTTATTTGATGAAATGCTCACCAAATGATATACAAATAACTTAGGAAAAGGACAATTGCATAAACGCATTACGGTATTAATATTTATATAAAAACGAACCGCCACTGACATTATCATGTATTAACTCCCAGGTTTTTTTTTTAAAAATTACATTTATTTTCTTTTGATCTATTAAAAAAAAAAGCTGTTCCAGTGACTGTCCTCCCCTCCCTCTGCACGCAGGTTCATTCAGGTCTCAGTGTGGGGGATGGGTAGTACAGCACCGTGCTGTTCCAGTGACTGTCCTCCCCTCCCTCTGCACGCAGGTTCATTCAGGTCTCAGTGTGGGGGATGGGTAGTACAGCACTGTGCTGTTCCAGTGACTGCTCTCCCCTCCCTCTGCACGCAGGTTCATTCAGGTCTCAGTGTGGGGGATGGGTAGTACAGCACCGTGCTGTTCCAGTGACTGTCCTCCCCTCCCTCTGCACGCAGGTTCATTCAGGTCTCAGTGTGGGGGATGGGTAGTACAGCACCGTGCTGTTCCAGTGACTGCCCTCCCCTCCCTCTGCACGCAGGTTCATTCAGGTCTCAGTGTGGGGATGGGTAGTACCGCACTGTGCTGTTCCAGTGACTGTCCTCCCCTCCCTCTGCACGCAGGTTCATTCAGGTCTCAGTGTGGGGATGGGTAGTACAGCACTGTGCTGTTCCAGTGACTGTCCTCCCTCCCTCTGCACGCAGGTTCATTCAGGTCTCAGTGTGGGGATGGGTAGTACAGCACTGTGCTGTTCCAGTGACTGTCCTCCCCTCCCTCTGCACGCAGGTTCATTCAGGTCTCAGTGTGGGGGATGGGTAGTACAGCACTGTGCTGTTCCAGTGACTGTCCTCCCCTCCCTCTGCACGCAGGTTCATTCAGGTCTCAGTGTGGGGGATGGGTAGTACAGCACTGTGCTGTTCCAGTGACTGTCCTCCCCTCCCTCTGCACGCAGGTTCATTCAGGTCTCAGTGTGGGGGATGGGTAGTACAGCACTGTGCTGTTCCAGTGACTGTCCTCCCCTCCCTCTGCACGCAGGTTCATTCAGGTCTCAGTGTGGGGGATGGGTAGTACAGCACTGTGCTGTTCCAGTGACTGTCCTCCCCTCCCTCTGCACGCAGGTTCATTCAGGTCTCAGGGGCAAATCCTAAACTTCGTTTGGAGAGATGGGACACAAAGGTATACCCTTTAGAGGGACTTTAGAGGGACTACGAATCCACCAGAATTTCCTATATTAAAGGGTCCCACATTAACGTGTGTTTTTGTTTTTTTAATGGTATTTGTTTCGTAGCTCTTGTAAACACTGCAGAACGTTTTATCCAACCCGCGCTTACCGTTGAAGAAACTCATCCGGCAAAAGTGCGTTATCTAGGAGTTTGTGTTCTTCTAGTAAAAACAATTGAGAGTTTTATTTTTTATTTTTAATGGGCCTGCGCTGTCGAGTTTTTCGGAGGACTCGGTCTGGGTCCGGAGTCATGTATTTAATGTTGTTTACTGCGCAGGCGCACCTGGAGCGCAATCCCGCTCTCCCCATTCTGAGAACCGTTACCTAAGCAGGTGAGAGTGATGATGAAAGCTGAGCGCTTATTCAATCCTAAACAGGGCCCGGATACCGATAAATAAATGATATGAACTCAATAACACTTCCTGTAATTCACAGAACAGCCTCACTCTCCCGGGGCAGCGAAATTCAAATCGACCGGATTACCTGCTTCATGATGTATAGGGGGCTGTCAGAACAGTTACGTCATGCAAATGAATAGTGAGCGTTGTTATTCTGGCCACTTAAAAGTTGGTTCTTCACACAGAGAGTGGTGAGGGGATGGAATGGGTTACCTAGTCATGTTGCTGAAGGAGACTCTTCTTCACACAGAGAGTGGGGAGGGGATGGAATGGGTTACCTTGTCATGTTGCTGAAGGAGACTCTTCTTCACACAGAGTGGTGAGGGGATGGAATGGGTTACCTAGTCATGTTGCTGAAGGAGACTCTTCTTCACACAGAGAGTGGGGAGGGGATGGAATGGGTTACCTAGTCATGTTGCTGAAGGAGACTCTTCTTCACACAGAGAGCGGTGAGGGGATGGAATGGGTTACCTAGTCATGTTGCTGAAGGAGACTCTTCTTCACACAGAGAGTGGGGAGGGGATGGAATGGGTTACCTAGTCATGTTGCTGAAGGAGTCTCTTCTTCACACAGAGAGTGGGGAGGGGATGGAATGGGTTACCTAGTCATGTTGCTGAAGGAGACTCTTCTTCACACAGAGAGCGGTGAGGGGATGGAATGGGTTACCTAGTCATGTTGCTGAAGGAGACTCTTCTTCACACAGAGAGTGGTGAGGGGATGGAATGGGTTACCTAGTCATGTTGCTGAAGGAGACTCTTCTTCACACAGAGTGGTGAGGGGATGGAATGGGTTACCTAGTCATGTTGCTGAAGGAGACTCTTCTTCACACAGAGAGTGGGGAGGGGATGGAATGGGTTACCTAGTCATGCTGTTGATGCTGAATCACTGGGATCCTTTAAAACCCGACTTGACAAAGTTTTGAGATCAATCAGCTGCTAGGAACCGGACGAGCGTTGATGGGCTGAATGGCCTCCTCTCGCTCGTAAATGTTCTTATGTTCTCTCGTATTACCATTGTTGTGCCATTATAGCTGCCCTTGTGCTATCATTGCTATCATTCCAGAACTACAGCCATCGTTTAGTCAAGATCATTGCTACTGTAGCACAATAACATTGATAAGAGAACCACAGGAAAAAGTTTATGATGTGAAGAACAATTCTCAACTGCTGTCAGCAGTCAGGCAAACACATATATTTAGAATTTTAGCACAGACAAATACAGCATCAAGAATATTTGTGAATATGATTTCAGCTGCAGTATTCCATCTTATCCAAAATATTAATACAATGTAAGGGCACTGCTAATTAATTAAAAAAATAATAATGATACTCTGTATTATATTGTAATTGTCCATTAGCACAATCCATAAGTCTGTCGTGGATGATCTCTTTCAATTTAGAAATATAATCCGCGAGCAAGCCAAAGTGAATTTGAGATGGCTTCAATTTAGGACTGTCATTTTCTGTTCAATTATTTTGACATCCTAATACTGCTGGGGTCACAGAAGGGTATTAAAAGATTTCTGTTAAACCTTTCAGCGCCTTTGATCTGGTCTGGTCATTTTACTGAATAAGAAATGGAAGGCATAGTTTAGGGAAGATTGGAGCGATATTTAACACCTACAGCTCGGACCAAAAGCATCGCCTAGGATTTTAGGATTCAGACATCATTAAAAAAAAAAAAAAAACTATAGGAAGATAATCTTTTATTTAACATCATGGAATCAAAGAAACTACCAAATGATATCGGAAAAGTCTACCGGAAGCCATAATAGTAGTACAGTATTTTGTGTCAGTTTTTTCATTAAGTATATGGAAAACTACAAAGCGGTGTGTGATTCAATATGCTAACGTAACATCATTCAGCAGGTTTCATTCGACTTTATGAAGCGAAATTAGTTCATTCTATAGGGGGAGGCAAAACTTGTGTCCAGAGCTGTATTTAAGAGTTAAGCAAACAAGGGTTTGTATCATGATATATTAGAATGACTGGAATCATTTCCTTGTGTTCTCAAGATGCGTGTCAAAGCTTATGTGTGACACCCAGACTGAGAGATGCACACACACACGCACACGCGCACACACACACACACACACATACACACACACACACACACACACGCACACCTCCATGGATCCACACCCAAGAACTACTGCTAAATAAAGTTAATGACAATTTAATAAGTGTAACAATAAGTGTAACTGACAAATAGACAGACAGACAGACAGACAGACAGACAGACAGACAGACAGACAGACAGACAGACAGACAGACAGGCACACAGTTCTTTGATTACATGATATTAAATAAAAGATCTAAATTATGTTCATATATATATAATTATGTCTCAATTCTAAAATTCTAGGTGATGCTAAAGGTATGGCCACAGCTGTGTGTGTATATATATATATATATTTATTATTTGTTTATTTAGCAGACGCCTTTATCCAAGGCGACTTACAGAGACTAGGGTGTGTGAACTATGCATCGGCTGCAGAGTCACTTACAACTACGTCTCACCCGAAAGACGGAGCACAAGGAGGTGAAGTGACTTGCTCAGGGTCACACAATGAGTCAGTGGCTGAGGTGGGATTTGAACCAGGGACCTCCTGGTTACAAGCCCTTTTCTGGTTACAAGCCCGATAGATAGATAGATAACATATTGAATTGCACACCGCTGTGTAGTTTTCCAAACTTAACAAAAAAACATTTTTTTTAAGTGTAACATTTCGAAATCTAACATGAAATACTGTACTTCTATTATGGCTTCCGGTAGACTTTTGTTGTAGTTTCTTTGATTACATGAGGTTAAATAAAAGATATGAATTATGTTCACATAGTTTAAAAAAAAAAGAAAAAAAATTCTAGGTGATGCAAAACTCTTAGCCAGGGCTGTAGGGTTCAGAGGTCATGTTGTCACATGATTTGAATGGGTTGAAGAACAAGGAGACCTTAATATTGCAGCAACAAAATCGCTCTCATTGTACAAAACATTCATGGAAATGCAATAATACAAAAAAACCCCAAAAACATTAATATGGCATCTAAAGAGACGAGGATCTGTGAAGTATACCATCTAGTGACGGCCCAAAATGACGCATCTCTGCCGCGGTGGAAAGCGCTGTCCTGCAACGCGGAGTTAGGTTCAGCGCCTGCGCTTATCCGCTCAAAGAGCCATTATCCAGCAGCCTGATGTCTCGTTTCAGGACGGATTTGAGCTGCGATTCGACTGAATAAAACAAGAGATTATCCAAAGGATTGTGTGCTTGCAATACACCGGCCCGCCCACACTCCCCAAGGACCAGTGACTGTGTGGGATGGATGAATTGAGTCCCAGTGACTGTGTGGGGTGGATGAATTGAGTCCCAGTGACTGTGTGGGGTTGATGAATTGTGTCCCAGTGACTGTGTGGGGTTGATGAATTGTGTCCCAGTGACTGTGTGGGATTGATGAATTGAGTCCCAGTGACTGTGTGGGATTGATGAATTGTGTCCCAGTGACTGTGTGGGATTGGGTTGTGTTCAGGACAGGCTTGGACTCACCTGGAAATCAGCCAGGAGCCATTAGCAGAGAAGAACCACACTGAGAAGGAGGTCGACAGGAATCCAATACCAGATGTGCTTTTAATTGATTTGCTATCCATCTGTCCTCGGGTTTTAAAGCCAGGCTGGCTGATTGTATAGCAAATGGACAACAGCTTGTTCAAAACAGCTGCAGCAATCCTGCAGAAAAAGGGTCAGCCCTGTAAAGATGCAACGTCAAGTTTAAACAAAACACAACTGGGGCAAACTTTGCATTCTAATCGCAATTAGCAACACAAACACAAATTCAAATGCCAATTTCAAAATGAAACAACACTGAAAAAAGCTGCAGTTTTCTAAACCCTGAAACTACCAGCAAGCCTGTGTCTTTTGGAACGACAAAGTTTGGCACCTCTTATTTTGGTGTGTAAATGTACACAAACTGGACCGTCAACAAGGTTTCTGTATCTGGAGAGAGACCGCAAGCGGACACCAGGAGATCGCGGACCTTGACTGAGGGACGCTGTCGCTTTAAGAAGCTGCTGTTGCGTTCTGTATTGCTGCTTCGGAGGTTTCTCTAAATGTTTATCTTCTACTGTTTGTCTGCCCGCTCCTTGACTCTGCGCTGGATGTAAGACGGCTATTATAAGAATCTAAAAAACAAATCCCAGCCCTGGCCTGACATGACGTCTGCTCCAGAGATAGCGAGCGTTCAGAATAGTAACGGTAAAAGAAAACCATTACTTATCTTCCCAAAATAGCTGCTGAAAGGGAGCTGGCTGTCTCATTGGGGTTGCATCAAAACCACTTCCAGGGTTTATTTAGAAGCTGCACCCTTCTACACAAGTTACTGAGATAACAAATAAACCGCAGAAATCTTAACCTTTTTTGTGCACTTCCATTTGTTACGCCGGACTCAGTGTGTAGCTCTCTCATGCAACCTCATGAAAATCCCCTGCAGGCTACGAATACAGCTGTGTGGGAGAGTCATGTGCAACTATTCAGCAACCATCATGGGAAAGCAGAGAAAGATGTTTTTTTTTAAAAGACATTTGTGTTCTTGAGAGTATCAGCACCTGGGGTTACTTTGTATGTCACAAAAATGACTTCAAAGGTGCTGACAAAGTTTACCCTAGCT
>CM060285.1:6201825-6225941 GCA_030684275.1 Acipenser oxyrinchus oxyrinchus
AGCATACGACTGATCTACGTATAGAAAAGCTGTAGATTTTGTATTTTCGAAAGTTGGCAGGTATGTAATTATAGTATACAATTGAAATACATGTTTTATTTATTTATTCGTTTATTTATGTATTTATTCATTCAAATATCAGTATTGTGAAAGGCGTTCTCAATGTATATAGACGTATTAAGATATGTATTTGTTTGTTTGTTAGTAAAAGTATCCGCTGTTTTCACACTGTAAAAGGTATTAACAGTAGAATATCTACTGGCAGAAGCCTTTTTGAATATAAGAACATAAGAAGTTTAAACTTTAAGAACGAGAAGAGGCTTAATATTACGAGTACAAATTCCACTACCAATAAGAAACCTCGGAAATACTGCCAGTAGTCTAAGAACATATATAGGTCAAATCTCTCTCTCTCTCTCTCTCTCTCTCTCTCTCTCTCTCTCTCTCTCTCTCTCTCTCTCTCTCTATTATTATTATTATTATTATTATTATTATTATTATTTTTTGAGAGAGAAAAATCTAAATTGTTAATTAACAATGTGTCTGCAACTACTGGATAGTAAAAGCCCTACTGGTAGTAACATCTGCCTTATTTTTTCAGTTTCTCTTTGGTCTCTTTGAAATTCAGAAGTTTAAAATGGGGAGTGTCTTCATTTCTTTGCCTGGATATTTGAATTCACCAAAAAAAAAAAAAATCATAGAAAATGTCTTAATTTCTACAGGCTAGGACAAAACGTGGAGGGACCTACAATCTGGACTGGAGCAGCTGTAAAACCAGGGCAGAGTAAACATGGATCAGTTCTCATTTGAGCAAATCTTATCCACTTCCCAAACTCCATTGAAACAACCAGCACCATCTGCAAAACAGGTATTTGCTTTCGCTGTCTGATGTATATGATCTGCTTTTGTATATTCTGTATATTAAAAAAAATCATCACTGACTGGACCCTCCTAAAAATGTAAGCACGTGCAAAGCAGTAAGAGTATTCTATCTGAGCTCTAAAACCACGAGAGAGAAAAAAATAGGCTTATCAGCATGGATAATATTGTGGATAACAATGCATCTGGATGTGAGTTTGCGTGCTCCTCCTCATGTAAATGAATGTTCTCTCCGTGTTTGAAAGTGGAAAGCCCATCAATTTGACAACAGGATCATCTAACCGGGATTTTTACTTTAAAATCCTGGAATTGTCTTTGTCTTTGATGCACAGTCTAATCAGAGATTCAAGCTACCTATTTGAAGAATTTAAAAGCACAGAGTCTTTTTCTTTTTAAACATTCCCAGTGTTTTAGATCTGTTAGGCTATTCCATGCATTTCTATCTCTCTGTGTAAAAACGTAAAAAATAACTTCTATAATGATCCTGCTGGTGTCCCTCCTTTTAACATTGCTAAATACAACACACAATCAACTGTGCAAGTTCAGTGTTATGATTTTTCTCCTGCTTGCATTAGCTAATGCATTTTTAAAGTGCACACAATGAGAAAGCTTGGCCTGTGCTGTGTGATTTGTATTCAGGTAACTGTCAGTGATGAAGGAGCAAACCAAAGGACAGAAGAGATTATTGCCTCTCAGAATACGGACGAGGTACAGATAAGGTGAGGTGGACTAAATGAGTTTATTACAATGCACAGGTTAGAAAGAGATTGTGTAAAGAAATGTTTTACTCTTGCTGTGTAGCGTCCTTCTAACGCGGTTTATATGTACGTATACTTTCAGTTGATTCTTTTTTAGCATTGTCCTTATTTTAAGAGCTAAGTCTGCCAGCATAGCTTTTGTTTGTAATAGTAAAACCAGCAAAAAGGCCTCTGAAGTGGATCTAAGTGGAAATGGTGTAGTCGCGGTGTGCAGGGTGAGCCATACAGTGCAGGTTTGTGCCCTGGCTGTGGTTTCAGAAAGGAGCGTCAGATTGGCTCCAGCGCTGCTGTGGGTCAAGGAGGCAAAACCGGCAGGGACTGTTCCTCCTCATCGCGCAACAGCGAACCCTGCTGGCCAGGCGCCCAGTGAGCTTGGAAGCGGACACCTGCAGGGCTTGTCCTCCAGGGGGCGGGAGCTCGCTGACCTCCGTTCTGGAGTTCCTGGGTGTGGAAGAGGAAGCTGGCTCGGTCGTGGGATCGGAGGACGCCCGCTGAACCTTCAGCTCTCCTGAGCAGCTGTGTGGGGAGCGGTGAGGGGAATGATCAGACCTTCCAAATCGGGGAGAAAACCAGGGGTAAAATAATTGGGCACACTAAATTACAAGTGCTGATAAAACATTTGTGGGACGGCTCAAGGACTCAAAGAACTAGCCTAAGGTAGCGTTCTATAATTGAAAGGCTCTTGTGTATGTGAGTGTTTTCAACTAAGACAAAAAAAAGTGCATCCAATGCATTTAGTTTGTTTTCTCTGTTTGAAGCAATTCTCCTGGCATTGAACTCTCCAGCCACGGTTCAGACAGGATCCTTAATTATGAGCACTCACGTTATTTCTCTGCTGTCAATGCGAGGATCGAAGGGATAGAGGGAAAAGCACAGGGCCTGATTGATAAGGTCAATGTGAGTCGGAAAAGGGACCTTGAGCTGATGACAGACTTCAGAGAGAAACTCCTGATGAAGGTATTTGGAATTATTATTATTTTAAACAATTAAATCATGTCTAAGTATATGGGTAGGTTGAACATACAGCTCTGGACAAAAGTTTTGCATCACCCTATGGAATTAACTAATTTTGCTTCATAAAGTCGATTGAAACCTGCTGAATAATGTTATGTTAGCATATTGAATTGAACACTGCTTTGTAGTTTTCCATATACTTAACGAAAAACTGACAAAAATTGAAACATTTCAAAATCTAACATGATATGCTGTACTACTATTATGGCTTCAGGTAGACGTTTGCAATATCATTTTGTAGTTTCTTTGATTAAATTATGTTAAATAAAATATCTAAATGATGTTCATATAGTTATTTAAATGTCTCAATCCTAAAATTCTAGGTGAATCAAAACTTTTGGCCAGAGCTGTAGTGTTAACCATCGCAACTTAAATTCATGCAATTCTACCCCACTGGGCTCTACCACAGTTCAGCACAGAACCCTCAGTTAGTCTTCAGGGACAGAAACTCTTATTGGTCCTAAAGCACAGAACTCTCCATGTTCAGGTATAGGACTGTCACCCTTAACTATAAAACACTCAATAGTGATACCTGTAGAAATACGAAACGTGTATGATTAGTTTCACAGACCCTGATCAGTGCTTACCTGGGATTGCCTAATGTTACCTTAGGTAAGGTTGTCCAAGCCTAGTGAAACCAGCCACAGATCTCCTGTAGTACACAGTATTTGAGACAGTGTTTTTAACCTGTTCATAAAAGGGATTGTGGAAAATATTCAATCACACTTTGACTTGTTTCGCAATCCCACTACAGTACTTAGATCATTTTACTTTAGTTTATGACACATTTACACACCATGTAAGGTAGACCATCGGGGCTATTCCAAGTACTGTTGAGCTGAGGGAACACGAAGACACTTTTTCAGGAACAGCGGCTTGAAACCTGCTTCCAGGAGACCTAGTTTGAGGTTGCTTTATCAAACCCCAAGTCTCCCCTGGTGTGCCGTGCTGCGGTCTGAACCCTAGTCTCCTGAAACCAAGTTCCAATCCACAAAGTGGCTTCGTGTTCCCTCAGCTTTATACATATCGTGTGTTCCAACACCTCCCGCCCAACTCCTGCTATTGGCTGTTGAGCGTAACGTGTGCCTTCAGGTCTTCACACATTCAATTCAATTCAAACCTTTATTTAACCAGGTAAAGACATTGAGAACAAGTTCTTATTTAAAATGCCCACCTGGCCAAGAGGCAACATAAATACAACAGACAACAATACATAGACAGTTAGAGACATTACAGCAATACGAAATCAAAAAAACACAACCTAATAAAATCAGTGTCTGCTCTGACAAGCACATGAAACAGGGAAAAGAGCTTCAAGTCTAGAAAAGAAAGCACCCTCTGAGAGAAAAACCAGGGAGTTTAAGCCTTGATTGGAACTCATTCCAATCGTGAGCAGCTGCATATTGGAATGAGTTATACCCAACAGCAGTAAAAACAAATCAAATTGCTTCCCAGACTTCATGCTGATTGTGTTAGTAATAGTAATGTGTATTAGTAATACTAACCTGTAACAATACTTAGAGGACACTAATGAAGGCACTAGCAGAAACGCTGCTCTGCGTTTCTAGTTTCTTAGAAGTTTTGCTGTAGTAAATCACTTTTAGTTTACTGATGGGTGATTTGATCAATCTGTATCCTGATGGGATAAGCCACACGATCGATGGAGTGTTTTACAGCACCGGAGAATCCACCACTTGTTTTTAGTCACTAGACAACCAGGTATAGGAAATGGATACAATCCAGGCTGAGCCATCACTCATGTAATGTGCTTAAAAAATATATATATAATAATAATAATCCAGCTGTGGCTTATCCAGACACGGTGTAAGCTGATCAAATCCATTTTTAGAAGAACATGGGTATGTTTTCTGCTTTTAAGGTTTCTGAGCTGTGTCACAAACTGGAGGACCAGTTGTATGATATTTACGAACAGGACAACAAAGCCATCCAAGATAAAATGCAGGAGTTGAGCACGATCATGCGGAGGAACGTCCACATGAGCACGGAGCTTCAGGAAGCCTGCCACAACGTGGTGCGCCTCTACAAGGGCTTGTGCATGCAGCCTGAACTATGACACTGCAGCCCGCACTAATCCAGGTGGGCCCCACTGCTGTATCTTGCAATAGGAGCTACACGGTTGCTTGTGGATAGAACAGTGGTCCCAAGTTCAAGGGCGTGATGATTTCTCGACTACTTTTCAATTAATAATTCCAAAATGTAAAATGAAATGGCATTAAGATTTCTTCGTTTGCACAGAACCAGAGGTTGAAAGCACAGAGTAGCAGTTTGCAATTGCTTTTTTTTTTTTCATCTGCTGCAACAGCAGAATTGCAGTGTTCCAGATTGTAGCTGGCAGGGCGGGCACAGTTTTACCCACGTGCACTGGGCTAAAATATTAAACCAGGGTTTGCAGGCTTAGTTTGAGTAGCTTTTCTGTTATCCTTAAGCCAAAGCAAACCGACAACTTGTTTAAATGTTGTGTTATAATAATAAAAGGATTTGTATGAATAAAATGCTGTTTGATATTAATGACATTTTTACAGCCATTCTGTTGCAGGTTTTTTTTTTTTTTACAAAGTACAAATGGCAGATTAGTTTTATTCATCAATACAAACTTAAAAAAACACAAGGCCCGCTGTTTCTCGGCTTGTTTAAAGAAAGCAGGGCTAGGCTTGTCTTTAGAAAGCTGTGTCTCTGTAACGTTACTGGAAACCATTTTGCATTAGCGTGGGCGTTACATGCGTGGTCCATCGTACCTTTTTAAGTTGCTTAGGTGTGTAGACCCAGCTTGAGAAATGTTAGAAAACATTACAGTATGAGGGTTGTAAGCACCAGGATTGTTTAGAGGCATTGACATGCATAAAACAATCGATGTCAGTCGACGTATTTTATTTTGCATGTGATGTGGGTTTTAGCTATTTAGGAGCTTAATACTCCACTCAATCGTATCTAAAGAAGGAAAATCTTCAGTTTGAAGTAGTATTGCTGGTTTGGTGTTCGTTGCTAGTTATGTGGATATTTAATATGAACCAGCAGTGAAGTGTTTCTCAGCATATTTAAATGCTTGCCTCTAATAACAGAGAAAGTCTTTAACTTACACTGCTGCTTATTTGTAACACTTCAAGGGATGTCTAATATTTTGCTGGTTATTTTCCCTAATATGTTTAACTGGCCCAACAGTTGTTTGTAGCTAATCTATGTAACTGATTTTAAAAAAATAAAATAAAATAAAATAACATTCAGCCACTTGGGGAGGCTTAATATATCACCCTTGTAGATATCAATACATGTGTGTTAATTGGATTCTTAGTGGATTTCATATCTCAGAATCACGTCTCGCCTCCAGTTACACCGGGAATGTCCCTGACCCTAACCCTGCCTTTAGCGCATGCAAGATATACCACTTAGAAAAAATGTGCCGTGTCTTACACCCACGCGGCAGTGTTGCAGAACAGCAGGTTACCGGGCACACTGCGCTGTGCCAGCTGTAGTGTGAGAGGTCTACAGAGGCCGCAGAACGAAGGCACGCAGCAAAAGATGTGTGTGAAAATGCTCTTCAAATTGCATTACATAAAAACACACCAATGCTAAAAGGTGGTTAAGCAGGTTTCCATATATAGACAGTCAGACACCTACAGTACTTTTAAATGTATTACATCAAGTATTACGAATGAAAGGGTCACATTACCCCCAATTCTGTTAAACACCTAAATGTCAGCTAAATTCTTTCAATCAAAGGAAACTTTACAAAAGACAAAATCACTGGAAGAGCTTTATTTACCCACAGCCCGAAGAGAACAAACATTCCAGCAAACGTGTTTCACTCATCATTACAAAAGCAGTAGAGATACTGAGCAGACCTTACCGGAATAGAACCGTGTCAAAGGCTAGTTTATGTACAACAGAGGGCCTTTGTTTTACTACTGGCTTTTATATGTGTCATTTGAATAGAGACGATACAGTGCACAGTTAAAGCTGTCTACTGGGAGTCCTATGAGGCTGACTTGAGCTTTTCCTTTCTTACAGTTTGTCAAGTTAGATTCTTGAAGAGTAGCCAGTTACACTGACAGTAATACACTGACAAACGTTTCAACTAGAAGTCCTTTTCAATGCTCAACGCATGATCAGAAACCACCTTCGTGGACTTGACTTCAAACCTTACAACGGTGATCAGAAATTACACCCAAAAAAACAAATTGAAGCAAACTCCTCACTGTGACTGTAGAATCTAGTAAGAGTAAAGGACAAGGTTCAAGTCTCAAAGAAACTATATGAACACAACTTAGATCTTTCATTTTGCAAAAGTCTACCGGTAACCATAATAGTAGTACAGTAATTCATGTCACATTTTTCAATGTGTCAGTTTTTCCGTTAAGTCTATGGAAAACTGCAAAGCGGTGTGTAATTCAATATGTTAACGTAACGTTATTCAGCAAGTTTCATTCGACTTTATCGAGCAGTTCGTTCTATAGGGGGATGCAAAACATTTGGCCAGAGCTGTATGATTCTACATCTTGAAGAATAAATATGTAACACAAGCTGACACCCAAAGGCAAGACACTCATCCTGGTGAGCTCAAAATAAAATATCTCTCTTTTTTATTTCTAAAACAAACACAAAAAAAAATTGCAGCATTAACTGGCGATCACTCCCTTCAAATGGTAGAGTTCACTCAGTAGAAGATGTTGGTGTTTCTGGTTGCTGGTAAACCCTGGACTACTTCCCCACAGTGAAGGACTGAAGCCCAGTGATTGCTCTGCCCAGGATCAGTGCATGAATGTCATGGGTTCCTGAGGGAGACAAGAAAGGCAATACAGTTAACCAAGAAACTTTCACGAGTGTTAAAAATGCATGGTCAAATACAGATTGCAGCTGTAGTGCTCATCCTGCAGTAAAAAGAAACTTCATACATTTAATGACTTCTAGTCTAAATGTTTGTCGTTTAATATTTATTTTGGTATTTCTCATTGAATGTTCAATAGTTTATGATGATGTGTATACAGCAGAGCAGTGCACAGTGAGGGTCAATTGTATTTAAAAAAAAACGTTTACACATGTAGGTGTCGAACATACATTTTTTACAAAAACATAAATAGATGACTTGTATTGAGTCCCCTAAACAAGAATTCAATCGGGTTTTGAAATGGCAGGAATCTAAAAACAAAAACAAAATCGTTAATAAAGTCAGTTAAAAGCTACAGCTGTGGCCAAAGGTTTTGCATCACCCTGTAGAATGAACTAATTTTGCTCCATAAAGCCGAATGAAACCTGTTGAACAATGTCACTCTAACATATTGAATTACACACCGCCTTGTAGCTTTCCATATACTTAACTTAAAGGAAAAACTGACACAAAATGAAAAATTAAATCTAACATGAAATTCTGTATTATTATTATTATGGCTTGTGTTAGACTTTTGCGATATTATTTTGTAGTTTCTTTGATTACATGACGTTAAATAAAATACGTAAAAATTACAAAGCTTTTGGCCATGGCTGTACAATCACCAGTTCAGAGAATTATTATGTTTTTATGAGAATTGTTTCAGGCATCGAGTGACACCTGGTGGTGCGCGGCTGTAACTGCACCCCGCAGTGCTTGTGTTCCCCTGGCTCCGGCGTCGCAGCGCGGGGGCGTGTCTTACCCTCGTAGGTGTTGACAGCCTCCAGGTTCATGACGTGTCTGATGACGTGATACTCGTCCGCGATGCCGTTTCCCCCCAGCATGTCCCTCGCCTGCCGCGCGATGTCCAGAGCTTTACCGCAGGAGTTCCTCTTGAGCATCGAGATCATCTCTGGGGCAGCCCTGCGAGGATGAAGCACACAGACACACGCACACTAAGAGCCAGCACGGGAAACGCTGCCTTGAACCCGGATTGGGATTGGAACACACCGAGGTGTCCAATGTATGGAACTTACTTTACAAAATAGGTGGTATATTTGATAGCTGCAGCTGTACAATGAAAACAGGGCACTCAAATTTAAAATAACTTCTCAACTAAATAACTAAAAAAAAAACATCATTAGAGGTAGGTGTAATCAGCAACTAATGACCTCTTGTATTCAAAATACAACTGAAAACATGCATGTGTGTAATATTACAGTATATAGTAATATGAATTGAGAAAACTCCTAAAGTCTTTAACATCCTTCTTGTATGCATGTTTATTGAAGGTAAAACACACATAATGTGGCCTGTTTTAATAAAGATAACCAGGGATTACCCTGATAGCACAGTCAGACAGTTACAAAATCTGAATAAAATATAGTCAATACAAAAATCTGACTTGGTTTGAAGCTATGTAGTGAAGCTAACACGAGCTCAAAGGATTGCCCACAGAGGTTTGATCATGAAAGCGATTTGAAATGAGACTAGCTCATTTACATCAGCAGCAGATCTGAGATCAAATCTATTTCAATGAAACTGTGTGTGTCTGTCTGTCTGTCTGTGTGTGTGTGTGTGTCTGTCTGTGTGTGTCTGTCAACCCCAGTTAGGATTGCTGGCTGCAGAACTGCATCTCTCCACACTGATAAGAAAGTTTACAAACGAGAGGAGGCCATTCGGCCCGTCTTGCTCGTTTGGTTGTTAGTAGCTTATTGATCCCAGAATCTCATCAAGCAGCTTCTTGAAGGATCCCAGGGTGTCAGCCTCATTACTGGCAGAAGTTACCTAATGAGCGTCCGATGAGAAGGACTCGAGAGGCGGGTTTAAAATCTCTGACTGCAGAAAAATATGTAGGTTGAACGACTGTGAATACATGATACTGTCAGGGAAATAGTGGAGGTTGGTGAATTAACTTATAATTAGCAGTTATAAATAATTGTTACAGACACACAGGTTTGCCTCTTGTGTAAGGTCCGGGTGCAGAGTGGATTGCAGACTGCGGGTGGACCCGGCTGCAGCCCCAGTCTGATACTGGGAACAAGACGAGAGTGAGTTTCACAGACAGAAACATGACAACAGCAAACGTAACAAACCTTACACTTCCACAGCCCTGCTGCATATTGTACTGACTTCTGCATTGGCATGTCTGACGCTGTGACTGTGTGAATGTATGGTGAGGCTATTCCCTAGTTAAATGAATTGAAGAGGGTGCCACGTTGTGGGTGTGGGTGTGGGTGTGGGTGTGGGTGTGGGTGTGTGTATGTGTGTGTCCATGCCAGTGGAAAGCTCCCACAGTGATGCCATGGCTAAGCCTCTTACTTTTTCTGATCGATTAGCCTGCCCAGCTGCAGACAGGACTGCAGCCCGATGGTGATCTCAGTCAGCATGTCCGCCATCTTCTTCTGCATCAGCTGGTTCCTGGCCAGGGGCACGCCGAACTGGACCCTGGAGCGAGACAAGCAAGACAGGGAGCGTCACACAGGGAACATGGAGAGAGGCCAGCGCTGCAGGGCAGGGAGCGTCACACAGGGAGCATGGAGAGAGGCCAGCACTGCAGGGCAGGGAGCGTCACACAGGGAGCATGGAGAGAGGCCAGTGCTGCAGGGCAGGGAGCATCACACAGGGAGTATGGAGAGAGGCCAACGCTGCAGGGCAGGGAGCATCACACAGGGAGCATGGAGAGAGGCCAGCGCTGCAGGGCAGGGAGCGTCACACAGGGAGCATGGAGAGAGGCCAGCGCTGCAGGGCAGGTAGCATCACACAGGGAGCATGGAGAGAGGCCAGCACTGCAGGGCAGGGAGCGTCACACAGGGAGCATGGAGAGAGGCCAGCACTGCAGGCAGCGTCACACAGAGAGCATGGAGAGAGGCCAGCATTGAAGCTTACTGTCTGTCTGACTAGTTTAAGATTTTGAACAATAAGACTGTTTAAAACAGAGCTACAGTGTTTTCAAGAGACACGTGTATAGATCACATGTAAAAAACAGAAATTAAATGATGAAAAAACCAATAAAGTTATTAAACTTATTAAAAACATAATAATTACACTCCGATATGAGCCATTATTTCACTCATTCCGTTTTGCACTTTGCTGAAAGTCATGTAGGTTACAAATGCTCTGGAATTACAGCCTGGTTTAAATGGCAGCTAATGTAACCCTAACCCTGGTAAACCAGCACCAACACAGAAACAGTGGGACAAACAAGGCTGTTATTCTGAGGAACTGGAAATGGAGCAGACCGCTCTGGACAAACGTTCAGCATCTTCTATAGAATTCACTGATTCTGCTTCATAAACTCGAATGAAACCTGCTGAATAATGTGACGTCAACATATTGAATTACACACCGCTGTGTAGTTTTCCCACATACTTCCGGCTTCCGGTAGACTAATGCAAAATAATTCTGAAGTTTCTTTGATTACATGATGTTAAAAAAAATATCTAAAATTATGTTAATATAGTTTTTTGTTTTTTTAAAATTAATCTCAATCCTAAAATTCAACCTGATCCTAAACTTCTGACCACAGCCGCAGTGTGCTCCCTCTTCATCTCCTAACCCACAGTGAACACTGAAAGCTGTGAATGAGTTCAGGGTTTTCTTTCTGCAGCCTCCTCCCTCCACTCACCTGTCCAAGGTGTACTGGCAGCAGCGTGGAAACAGAACTCTGCAGCCCCAGCGCCCCACGAGATCCCGTAGCGGGCGCTGTTCAGACACCCGAAGGGGCCCTGCGGAGAGGAGGAGAAGGGCGGGAGCCCAAACCGGTCAGAGACGCGCACTCTGGAGATAGAAACAGGACACCCCTTCCTGTCGCGTTCCCAGCTCCACGTACAGTTCACACACTGCTGAAGCAGCTTTGAGCTGTGTGCACCCAGAGTCGGGGTCATTTCCTCCCCCCCCCAATTCCAATTCCTTTTTTAAATCAAATTCCCATTCCCTTTTGATCAACCCCGACACATTGCTGATGCATTCAGCAGCATTCTGTTAAAACAAACTTCTCGCTGTGGTTAACAAACGAAGTCACCGCGTTTGTTAGTCAATTAAAATGGTTCAGCTGCTTCCATTTGAAACCTCATCGCAACAACAGAATCAGGTCTCTGAATCGAAATCCCTCACCGCCAGGCCGGCGACGTGCGGCAGCAGGTTCTCCTCGGGCACCTCCACGTCCTCCATGACGATCATGCCCGTGGCGGTAGCGCAGAGAGAACTTGCCCTGGATCTGCGGGGTGGAGAGCCCTGGCATGCCCCGCTCCAGCAGGAACCCCCGCACCTCCCCATCCTCGCACTTCGCCCACACCACGCACACATCCGCCATCGGGGAGCTGGTGATCCTGAGACACAGCAGAGGAGGAGGAACCGTTACAAAGAGACCAGCAGAGGAGGAGGAACCGTTACAAAGAGACCAGCAGAGGAGGAGGAACCGTTACAAAGAGACCAGCAGAGGAGGAGGAACCGTTACAAAGAGACCAGCAGAGGAGGAGGAACCGTTACAAAGAGACCAGCAGAGCTCGCACGGGTCTGAGGAGCTGGGGGGAACCAGAACTGGGTCCAGTTAGAAAAGATCCCGATGATTCAGCATCAGCAACATGACTAGGGAGCCCATTCCATCCCCTCCCCACTCTCTGTGTGAAGAAGAGTCTCCTTCAGCAACATGACTAGGTAACCCATTCCATCCCCTCCCCACTCTCTGTGTGAAGAAGAGTCTCCTTCAGCAACATGACTAGGTAACCCATTCCATCACCTCACCACTCTCTGTGTGAAGAAGAGTCTCCTTCAGCAACATGACTAGGTAACCCATTCCATCCCCTCACCACTCTGTGTGAAGAAGAGTCTCCTTCAGCAACATGACTAGGTAACCCATTCCATCCCCTCACCACTCTCTGTGTGAAGAAGAGTCTCCTTCAGCAACATGACTAGGCAACCCATCCCATCCCCTCACCACTCTCTGTGTGAAGAAGAGTCTCCTTCAGCAACATGACTAGGTAACCCATTCCATCCCCTCCCCACTCTCTGTGTGAAGAAGAGTCTCCTTCACTCTGTCCTAAATCTATCTTCCCTTTTCAACTGTGATCCCTAGTTTCAGTGCGCAAAGTATTGTTTAGTATTAATTTTCTCTTCACCTTTTAAGAGTTGAAAGACTTCAAAAATCATGTCCTAACTCTTCCTTGTACTTGGTGAAATAGATTCAGTTCATCCAATCCCGAACCTGGAGGGTCATTCCACTCCAGGTTTTACAGGTGAGATCATGAACTACTCCAGGGTCTGGGTGGAGGTTTAATCGGTTCAATTAAACCATTTAGAACAGGGTTGGAACAAAGTCCAGGAGTGGAAGAGCCAGCTTTGGCCAGCCCTGCTTTGGGTCCTGTGATCAGTCCGGTTGCTGGACTCTCTGCAACGCTGCAATGTCATTTGTGTTCTGTGGGGACCTCAATAACCTCCTTTGATTACTGTTCTACACTTTCGCTACAACCGACTCCTGCACAGACAGCAATGAGCCGGCCGAACCTACCAGGTCTTGGTTCCGTTGAGGGTGAAGGTTTTGCTGGAGGGGTTGAAGCGGGCCCGGGTCTCCATGCTGCCTGGGTCGCTGCCGTGGTTCGGTTCTGTGAGCCCGAAACAGCCCAGCAGCTCACCCCGGGCTGAGGAACGAGAGAGAGAAGATCGACAGTAAATGAAGTCCAATTCTCACCCAGTTTGTGTGCGTAATGATTCACTGTGCATCGATGAATCGTGATGCTTTCTTTCAAGGATATCTCATATCGTAATAGAGGTGGTCTGTATCGTGTGTATTGTGAGACAAGACCCAAAACACAGCAGAACTCACTGCAGTTCACCAAGTGCTTCCTGAATGATCAAGAAGTGTGTCTCATAGTTATGGATGCATGCATGATCTCCTGACTCCTTTAATTTGTCTTTTAACAAGACAGTCCCTCATTAAATGATCACGAGATCACAGAAGCAGCCCCCTCAGGACCGTTTAGGTGTGTCGTGATGCGATGCTAGCCTGCGGTTACACCCTCACCCAGCTTGGGCAGGTACTTCTGTTTCTGCTCCTCCGTCCCGTACGTGTAGATGGGGTGCATGACCAGGGAGGACTGGACACTCATCACTGACCGGTAGCTGCTGTCCACTCTCTCAACCTCCCGGGCGATCAGGCCATAGGCCACATAGGAGGTGCCGGCACAGTCATATCCTGCAGTGACAGCCAGGGGGCAGCAGAGTTAATAACGCAGCACTGCAGAAACACACAGTCATAGCCTGTAGAGACAGACAGGGGGCAGCACTGCAGAAACACACAGTCATAGCCTGTAGAGACAGACAGGGGGCAGCACTGCAGAAACACACAGTCATACCCTGCAGTGCAGACAGGGGGCAGCACTGCAGAAACACACAGTCATACCCTGCAGTGACAGACAGGGGGCAGCACTGCAGAAACACACAGTCATAGCCTGTAGAGACAGACAGGGGGCAGCGCTGCAGAAACACACAGTCATAGCCTGTAGAGACAGACAGGGGGCAGCACTGCAGAAACACACAGTCATAGCCTGTAGAGACAGACAGGGGGCAGCGCTGCAGAAACACACAGTCATAGCCTGTAGAGACAGACAGGGGGCAGCACTGCAGAAACACACAGTCATACCCTGCAGTGCAGACAGGGGGCAGCACTGCAGACACACACAGCCAGAGCACAGGGAAGATAACTAAAAAGAGACTTAGGGGCTGAGACCAAATGCACAAGACTAGAGGAACTGTACTGAACACGAGAGAATTGTGTCAATTTGGAAATAAGTCTATCCTTAACTGTAAGCCATGTTTTATACAGTAATACTAAAAGGCGCTTTAAGTGACTCAGCGATTCTGGCTGACAAAATGCCTTCAATAATCCTCTGTTCGCTACACAGGTCTCGCGCGTGCAGCTCTGAAAGAAGCACGTGGATTTTCATTTTGAAATCCGTTTTCTGTTTTCAAAACGGAATCGCGTTCATTTGGAACTTTACCTTTAATGGTCGGCCCCAGCACTCCCAATTCTCCCATCTCGTTCACAATCTCGCGGTGGAACACTGAAAAGAAAACAAAAGAATAATCTCGCAGCCCACTTCCCTGCTTCACGAGACAAAAAGCAATCGTTTTAACACCGAACTGTGTTTCATAACAAGAAACGGATACACCCAAGTCACACTGGGTGATTGTGAACACTAATATATTCGCTAGCATGCATGCAGAAGAACGACCCTAGAATAAGTTACTAAATAGCTTTTCTACTCTAAAAGAGCGCTCTGCAGTGTTGAGAGTAGAGCTCTCTTTCCTATACTGCTAGAGCTCTGCAGTGTTGAGAGGGGAGTTCTCTTTCCTATACTGCTAGAGCTCTGCAGTGTTGAGAGGGAGTTCTCTTTCCTATACTGCTAGAGCTCTGCAGTGTTGAGAGGGGAGTTCTCTTTCCTATACTGCTAGAGCTCTGCAGTGTTGAGAGGAGCTCTCTTTCCTATACTGCTAGAGCTCTGCAGTGTTGAGAGGGAGTTCTCTTTCCTATACTGCTAGAGCTCTGCAGTGTTGAGAGGAGCTCTCTTTCCTATACTGCTAGAACGGTCTGCAGTGTTGAGAGTGGAGTTCTCTTTCCTATACTGCTAGAACGCTCTGCAGTGTTGAGAGGGGAGTTCTCTTTCCTATACTGCTAGAGCTCTGCAGTGTTGAGAGGGAGTTCTCTTTCCTATACTGCTAGAGCTCTGCAGTGTCGAGAGTGGAGTTCTCTTTCCTATACTGCTAGAGCTCTGCAGTGTTGAGAGGGGAGTTCTCTTTCCTATACTGCTAGAGCTCTGCAGTGTCGAGAGGGAGCTCTCTTTCCTATACTGCTAGAGCTCTGCAGTGTTGAGGGGCAGTACCTTCGTTGCGATTGGCCATGAGGATGCGTGGCATGAGTTTGTCTTGGCAGTACGTGCGGAAGGTGTCTCGGATCATCTTCTCCTCCTCCGTTAGCTGACCCTCCAGCTCCAGAGCATCTTTCCAGTCAAACTGCACCTTCGCTGGGGGGACAGACAAGGAGACAGGCTTCAGAAGAGCAGGAAAGGAAACACACACACTCACCGAGTCAGGAACCACACATGCCAACCTCCGACAAGGTCTGTGTTCTATCAAATACAAGACAGCAAGTAGCTTCAAATTAGAGAATTGTGAGGGTCTGGAACCAACTCCCCAGTAATGTTGTTGAAGCTGACACCCTGGGATCTTTCAAGAAGCTGCTTGATGAGATTCTGGGATCAATAAGCTACTAACAACCAAACGAGCAAGATGGGCTGAATGGCCTCCTCTCGTTTGTAAACTTTCTTATGTTCTTATGTTCTTAAACTTGTATTGCAATGGGTAAAATGTCGTTTTATGGTACTTATTGATACTGGTGTTCAAGTGAGTAGGAAGCGCCAGCACCATCTAGTGGACAGCAGGGTACTGCCAGCAAAACAAAAGCATACTTGATCTATAGACACGGATCTAGCCTGTGTTGTCTTTATCAGACAACTGGAACTGTACTTTAAGATACATGAGCTGTATCCTTTCAGAACTGCACACGGGACACCTGAACAGCACACAGAAGCACACAAGAGGTACTTACGCTTTTTGACAGCCTGTCGGAGCTTCCCGTCGCTATCTGTAATACACAAGACAGTCCCGTCAAACAGGACAGACCCAGCAGCGGGACGGGGCTGGAATCTCACCCCCCTGAATGCCTAGTCATGGCACTTGACTGAACCCAGCATTTGAATTGAGTCAAAGAATAAGACAAGTCATGCAATGAGAATCCGTTTCCATTCTGAGGCGACAGAGAGGGGCTGCTTGTGAGGTACAGGGTTAAAAACAGGGCTCCAAAAACACACAATCCTGCTCATCTCTGCACACTGCAATCTTTTTTCTGTACACTAACGGGGTAGCACGGCTATGTACTGTATTGTGTTGCATTGGTTTCACTGCACACCTGGGTCTTGTGCTCTGTTCCTAACCCGCTTACCTTTCTGTGGGGCCGCAGTGCTCTGCGTTCGCCTCGCTGTCAGAGCCACTCCGCGTCCGTTACAGGTCAGGAGGCGTGCCGCTGCGCTGCGTAAAGCCATCGCGGTTCCTGTCAAAACAGCACAGACACCAGGGCTCAGCCAGGCCCTCAAAACAGCACACACACCGGGGCTCAGCCAGGCTGCATGCCCTCAAAACAGCACAGACACCGGGGCTCAGCCAGGCTGCATGCCCTCAAAACAGCACACACACCGGGGCTCAGCCAGGCCCTCAAAACAGCACACACACCGGGGCTCAGCCAGGCTGCATGCCCTCAAAACAGCACAGACACCGGGGCTCAGCCAGGCTGCATGCCCTCAAAACAGCACACACACCGGGGCTCAGCCAGGCTGCATGCCCTCAAAACAGCACACACACCGGGGCTCAGCCAGGCTGCATGCCCTCAAAACAGCACAGACACCGGGGCTCAGCCAGGCCCTCAAAACAGCACAGACCCCGGGGCTCAGCCAGGCTGCATGCCCTCAAAACAGCACAGACACCGGGGCTCAGCCAGGCTGCATGCCCTCAAAACAGCACACACACCGGGGCTCAGCCAGGCTGCATGCCCTCAAAACAGCACAGACACCGGGGCTCAGCCAGGCCCTCAAAACAGCACAGACCCCGGGGCTCAGCCAGGCTGCATGCCCTCAAAACAGCACAGACACCGGGGCTCAGCCAGGCTGCATGCCCTCAAAACATCACAGACCCCGGGGCTCAGCCAGGCTGCATGCCCTCAAAACAGCACAGACACCGGGGCTCAGCCAGGCCCTCAAAACAGCACACACACCGGGGCTCAGCCAGGCTGCATGCCCTCAAAACAGCACACACACCGGGGCTCAGCCAGGCTGCATGCCCTCAAAACAGCACACACACCGGGGCTCAGCCAGGCTGCATGCCTGCAAAACAGCACACACACGGGGCTCAGCCAGGCTGCATGCCCTCAAAACAGCACACACACCGGGCTCAGCCAGGCTGCATGCCTGCAAAACAGCACACACACGGGGCTCAGCCAGGCTGCATGCCCTCAAAACAGCACACACACCGGGCTCAGCCAGGCTGCATGCCTTCAAAACAGCACACACACCGGGCTCAGCCAGGCTGCATGCCCTCAAAACAGCACAGACCCCAGGGCTCAGCCAGGCTGCATGCCTTCAAAACAGCACACACACCGGGGCTCAGCCAGGCTGCATACCCTCAAAACAGCACACACACCGGGGCTCAGCCAGGCTGCATGCCTTCAAAACAGCACACACACCGGGGCTCAGCCAGGCTGCATGTCCTCAAAACAGCACACACACCGGGGCTCAGCCAGGCTGCATGCCCTCAAAACAGCACACACACCGGGGCTCAGCCAGGCCCTCAAAACAGCACACACACCGGGGCTCAGCCAGGCCCTGAAAACAGCACACACACCGGGGCTCAGCCAGGCTGCATGCCCTCAAAACAGCACAGACGCCTCCTCAAGACACACCTGTTCAGAAAGCACCTGTAAACCTCACAGCTCTCCACTATACTGGACTACATGGCACCCAGCTGTACCAGTACCTGCATCACCTTGTACCTGCACTGAACTGCTCCATGGTGTATTCAACTACTGCTCTAAACTAGAACTGCTTACTGTATCTTGTGTTTGATTTTACTCTTACAGGTAAACACACTCACTTTTGGTTTGTAATCGCACTTATTTGAAATCATTCTCATCCATTTGTCATACTTCCTATGTTTTCTTAAGGAGGCTGTGTGGTCCAGTGGTTAAAGAAAAGGGCTTGTAACCAGGAGGTCCCTGGTTCAAATCCCACCTCAGCCACTGATTCATTGTGTGACCCTGAGCAAGTCACTTCACCTCCTTGTGCTCCGTCTTTCGGGTGAGACGTAATTGTAAGTGACTCTGCAGCTGATGCATAGTTCACACTCTGCAGTGTTGAGAGGGGAGTTCTCTTTCCTATACTGCTAGAGCGCTCTGCAGTGTTGAGAGGGGAGCTCTCTTTCCTATACTGCTAGAACGGTCTGCAGTGTTGAGAGTGGAGTTCTCTTTCCTATACTGCTAGAACGCTCTGCAGTGTTGAGAGGGGAGTTCTCTTTCCTATACTGCTAGAGCGCTCTGCAGTGTTGAGAGGGGAGTTCTCTTTCCTATACTGCTAGAGCGCTCTGCAGTGTCGAGAGTGGAGTTCTCTTTCCTATACTGCTAGAGCGCTCTGCAGTGTTGAGAGGGGAGTTCTCTTTCCTATACTGCTAGAGCTCTGCAGTGTCGAGAGGGGAGCTCTCTTTCCTATACTGCTAGCAGCTCTGCAGTGTTGAGGGGCAGTACCTTTTGCGATTGGCCATGAGGATGCGTGGCATGAGTTTGTCTTGGCAGTGCGTGCGGAAGGTGTCTCGGATCATCTTCTCCTCCTCCGTTAGCTGACCCTCCAGCTCCAGAGCATCTTTCCAGTCAAACTGCACCTTCGCTGGGGGACAGACAAGGAGACAGGCGCTTCAGAAGAGCAGGAAAGGAAACACACACACTCACCGAGTCAGGAACCACACATGCCAACCTCCGACAAGGTCTGTGTTCTATCAAATACAAGACAGCAAGTAGCTTCAAATTAGAGAATTGTGAGGGTCTGGAACCAACTCCCCAGTAATGTTGTTGAAGCTGACACCCTGGGATCTTTCAAGAAGCTGCTTGATGAGATTCTGGGATCAATAAGCTACTAACAACCAAACGAGCAAGATGGGCGAATGGCCTCCTCTCGCTTGTAAACTTTCTTATGTTCTTATGTTCTTAAACTTGTATTGCAATGGGTAAAATGTCGTTTTATGGTACTTATTGATACTGGTGTTCAAGTGAGTAGGAAGCGCCAGCACCATCTAGTGGACAGCAGGGTACTGCCAGCAAAACAAAAGCATACTTGATCTATAGACACGGATCTAGCCTGTGTTGTCTTTGTCAGACAACTGGAACTGTACTTTAAGATACATGAGCTGTATCCTTTCAGAACTGCACACGGGACACCTGAACAGCACACAGAAGCACACAAGAGGTACTTACGCTTTTGACAGCCTGTCGGAGCTTCCCGTCGCTATCTGTAATTGTGACAAAGACGGCTGAGCGGTGACGCCACGGCAGAGCCAGGAAACACAGTACAGACAGAGACTTGGGGTTTTGGTGAAGCTGAGCGTGATCGCGCTCAGCGTTTAATAATCAAACAGAAAATAAAAGGTTTGTACACAAAACAGAAACAGGACACGGCACTTTCGCCAAAATAAATATATAAACAAAACGGACTAACAATTAAACAAACGGTGGACGGACAGACACACAAACACGGTGAGTAAACAAACAAACAAGTATCGTGCTGGTCCTACCAGCACGCGATAGCAATTGTTTGTAAATATTTCTCTCTCCTTCTCTCTCTCCCGTTCTCCACTCACCAACACACCACCCCGAGTGAGTGAAAACATGCTGTTTTATGCAGTTGTACCGAGACTTCGATTGCTAGTCAATCATTCAATAGGAATCTCGGTACAACTGCACGTGAATTAATTAAGTGCACTCCCGTGACACACATTACATTTTAACTAGCACGTGAAGTGATTTGTGCCCTCCGTGCCTAAATATAAATCTACATTTTTAAATCACAAGTGAAACACAGACCCGTTTATATCCCGTGTACCGATGACTATACACCAACATTTACACACAACACGTAACACAAAATACACACGGGGGCACTTTGCCACATATACCCCCTTGTGCAAAGCACACATGGCCTCAATGGCCACCTCCCCCTCAGTCCCAAAGTCCCGGAAGAGGGGAAGCAAGTTGTTTCTGGGGGTGGCCATGGTGGAATGTCTGGCACCCCCAATTCTTCGTGGCTGGCAGCTCCCTCTTCCGGGGCTTCAGCCACACTATCTCCTGCCGAAAGTGCAGCTTGGGGAGCTGGTCTCCTGACCTCCCCCTTCTTCATGGCCGGCAGTTCCCCTCCGTGGGGCTCCGACCACACAATCTCCGGCAGCGAAACTGCTGCGGGGAAGCTGGTCTCCTGACCTCCCCCTTCTTCATGGCCGGCAGTTCCCCTCCGTGGGCCGGCCACCCACCTCCGCAGCGAAACTGCTGCGGGGAGCTGGTCTCCTGACCTCCCCTCCTTCGTGGCCGCTAGCTCCCCTCCGTGGGGCTCTGGCCACCGTGTTTCCTGCCACGGAAATGCGGCTGGGGAGCTGGTCTCCTGACCTCCCCCCCTTTCTTCATGGCCGACAGCTCCCCTTCATGGGGTTCTGGCCATAGTGTAGCGACCCCAGGCGAAGCAGAACCCTCAACTACCCCAGGCGAAGCAGGATCCCTGGCGACCCCAGGCGACGGCAGCGGACCCTCGGGAGGCGACGGCAGCAGCAGCGGACCCTCGGGAGGCGACGGCAGCAGCAGCGGACCCTCGGGAGGCGAACTCGGGAGGGGAGCCCCTGGCCATAGAGGCGGCAGCGGGAGCTCCACTTCTGCCTCGTACCCTGTACCCTGTGTGGAGCAAAAGGCAGCCCCAGGCGATGCGGAGCGACAGGCAGCCCCAGGCGATGCGGGGCGGCTGGCAACCCCAGGCGATGCGGAGCGGCTGGCAACCCCAGGCGATGCGGAGCGGCTGGCAACCCCAGGCGATGCGGAGCGGCTGGCAACCCCAGGCGATGCGGAGCGGCTGGCAACCCCAGGCGATGCGGAGCGGCTGGCAACCCCAGGCGATGCAAGGCAAGCATCCTTGGGCGAAGCGAGGCAAGCATCCTTGGGCGAAGCGAGGCAGGCATCCTTGGGCGAAGCGAGGCAGGCATCCTTGGGCGAAGCGAGGCAGGCATCCTTGGGCGAAGCGAGGCAGGCATCCTTGGGCGAAGCGAGGCAGGCATCCTTGGGCGGCGAGGCAGGCATCCTTGGGCGGCGAGGCAGGCATCCTTGGGCGAAGCGAGGCAGGCATCCTTGGGCGAGCGGGGCAGGCATCCTTGGGCGGCGGGGCAGGCATCCTTGGGCTGAGCGGGGCAGGGAGTCAGGACTAGCTGGGGTGCAGGTGTTGGCCCTCTTCTCGGCCTCTGCGGCCGGGCGGTTCTTCCCGTGCTTCCCTCAGCAGCCTATGCAAGGGCTGCTGAGGACCGCCAGCATCTAGTCCTGGTTTTTCTGGTGAAGGGAGAGGCAGCTCCTGCTCCTCTCCTCGTGACGGTGGGGAAGTGATACCAGCAGGCATTCATCCTCTGCTGGTTGGGAAGTGTTACCAGCAGGCATTCATCCTCTGCTGGTTGGGGAAGTGTTACCAGCAGGCATTCCTCCTCTGCTGGTGGGGAAAGTGATCCCAGCAGGCATTCATCCTCTGCTGGTGGGGTTGGCGGAGGCAGAGGCAGCTCCTGCTGCTCTGCTCCTGCCGATGGAGGTGGCGGAGGCGTGTAGTCTCCTGCCGGTGAAGGTGGCGGAGGCAGAGGCAGCTCCTGCTGCTCTGCTCCTGCCGATGGAGGTGGCGGAGGCGTGTAGTCTCCTGCCGGTGAAGGTGGCGGAGGCAGAGGCAGCTCCTGCTGCTCTGCTCCTGCCGATGGAGGTGGCGGAGGCGTGTAGTCTCCTGCCGGTGAAGGTGGCGGAGGCAGAGGCAGCTCCTGCTGCTCTGCCGATGGAAGTGGCGGAGGCAGAGGCAGCTCCTGCTGCTCTGCTCCTGCCAGTGGAGGTGGGAGCGGCGTGTAGTCTCCTGGCGGCGGAGGTGGGAGCAGCGTGTAGTCTACCCTTGTTTCAGGGGACTGGTGCGGCCCTCCCTCTCTTGCAGGGGACTGGTGCGGCTCTGCCTCGGAAGGGGAGATCAGCAGGCGTTCACCATCTGCTGGTGGACAGGGACCCAGCAGGCATTCACCCTCTGCTGGTGGACAGGGACCCAGCAGGCATTCACCCTCTGCTGGTGGACAGGGACCCAGCAGGCAGTCACCCTCTGCTGGTGGACAGGGACCCAGCAGGCATTCACCCTCTGCTGGTGGACAGGGACCCAGCAGGCATTCACCCTCTGCTGGTGGAGGAGGCAGAGGCAGCTCCTGCTGCTCTGCTCCTGCCGATGGAGGTGGCGAAGGCGGGACCAGCAGGAATTCACCCTCTGCTGGTGGAGGTGGGAGCTGCAAGCAGTCCTCCCATGGCAATGGAGGTGGAACCAGCAGGAATTCACCCTCTGCTGGTGGAGACTGGGGCTGTGGACGCTCTACCTTCCCCTTTTGGGCTGTGGACGCACCGACTCCTCCCTTTGGGCTGTGGACGCACCGACTCCTCCCTCTTGGGCTGTGGACGCACCAACTCCTCCCATTCAGGCGTAGGGACGTTCGGGCTCCTCCCACTCAGGCGTGGGACGTTCGGGCTCCTCCCACTCAGGCGTGGGACGTTCGGGCTCCTCCCACTCAGGCGTGGGACGTTCGGGCTCCTCCCACTCAGGCGTGGGACGTTCGGGCTCCTCCCACTCAGGCGTAGGGACGTTCGGGCTCCTCCCACTCAGGCGTGGGACGTTCGGGCTCCTCCCACTCAGGCGTGGGACGTTCGGGCTCCTCCCACTCAGGCGTGGGACGTTCGGGCTCCTCCCACTCAGGCATAGGACATGGCAGCAAGGGCTCCTCCTCTTCATCCTGCATGGGGCATAGGGCCAACGTGTGCCCATATGCCCCACAGCCAGGGCACCACTCCCCCCATCCCAGTCTTTGGGCCATTTCCTGAAGGGTCCTGTGGACGGAGCAGGGTATGGTGGTGTGGCTAGGTTGGCCACAGTTGAAGCACCACAGCCCTGCTTCTGCCTTTCTCCCTTTGCCCTCCTGTGCTCCTCTCCAGCCTCTTCTCCCCATTTCTTCTCCTTTTTAAAAAAACAAAACTGCGGTTCCCGCTCTGGCCTGAGTCCTGAGGCGCTGTTATCCCGGTTCTGACACCACGTGTGACAAAGACGACTGAGCGGTGACGTCACGTCAGAAGCAGGAACAAAAAACAACAGAGAGGAGTTTGGTGAAGCTGAGCGAATGCTTTTGCTCAGCATTTAATGAATAAACAGAACAGAAAAATAAACGGTTGTAACAACAACACAAACAGGACACGGCACTTTCGCCAAAATAAATATATAAACAAAACGGACTAACAATTAAACAAACGGTGGACGGACAGACACACAAACACGGTGAGTAAACAAACAAACAAGTATCGTGCTGGTCCTACCAGCACGCGATAGCAATTGTTTGTAAATATTTCACTCTCCTTCTCTCTCTCCCGCTCTCCACTCACCAACACACCACCCGAGTGAGTGAAAACATGCTGTTTTTATGCAGTTGTACCGAGACCTCGATTGCTAGTCAATCATTCAATTGGAATCTCGGTACAACTGCACGTGAATTAATTAAGTGCACTCCGTGACCACACATTACATTTTAACTAGCACGTGAAGTGATTTGTGCCCTCCGTGCCTAAATATAAATCTACATTTTTAAATCACAAGTGAAACACAGACCCGTTTATATCCCGTGTACCGATGACTATACACCAACATTTACACACAACACGTAACACAAAATACACACGGGGGCACTTTGCC
>CM060285.1:6226441-6241826 GCA_030684275.1 Acipenser oxyrinchus oxyrinchus
ATATACAGTGCTGTGAAAAAGTATTTGCCCAGTCTGATTTTCTGCATTTTTGCATATTTTTGACTCTGAATGTTATCAGATCTTCAACCAAAACCTAATATTAGATCAAAGGGACCCTAAGTGAACAAATAACACAAAAATTTGATACATATTTCATAATCGCCCCACTTTTTTCCGGAGGTCTTCAGGAATTTCTTTTGTTCGTGGCATGATGTGCCTCTAGAACCTGTGTGCTGACAACTTCACTCTGATGGTGAGGGCCAAAGTTAGTCAGATTTATATTGGGCAGGGCTGACCCAAATTAGGCCTGGTTGTGAACCAAAGTACTCAAACAGCTGACCCTAATTATGCCTTTAATTGGGTTGAGTTAACTGTGTGTATTTTTGTGTTTTATGTTGTTTGTAGTGTGTTAATGTTGGTGTTTTGTATTATTATTATTATTTATTTCTTAGCAGACGCCCTTATCCAGGGCGACTTACAGTCGTAAACAAAAATACATTTCAAGAATCACAGTACAAGTATTAATACAATTAAGAGCAAGAATAAAATACAAGTAATTACTGCACAGGATATAAATGGGTCTGTGTAGCACAAGTTATTTAAAATGTATAATTGTATTTAGGCACAGGGATTGCACTTCACTTCACGTGCCTTTAAAGTATTTAGTAACATGTGAGCACAGGGTTTTCACAGATTAATTCACGTGCTGGGATTCAAGTGAATAATTAATTGATAATTGAATCCCGGCACAATTGTATATATAGATGCATGTTTCACTCACTCGGGGTTGTGTGTTCGGTGAGTGGAGAACGGGTTTGGAGAGGAGGGAATTTAAAAAACGAAACTAAGGAGAAAGTAAATATAAGTTTCTTTGACTCCCCGTGTTTGTTTGTCTGTCCATAGACTGTTTGTTTAGTGTTAATCCGTTTTGTTTGTCTCTTTATTTTGGTCTCAAGTGCCTTGTCCTGTGTTTTATTCAACATTTAATTTTTGTTTGTTTATTAAACGCACTGAGCGCAGCCATTGCGTCTCAGTTTCAACCCCAGTGCTGTCTGTCTGTGTACTCCTTTCTGGTGTGATGTCACCACTAAAGCCAGCTTGTCACAGGGGGGGCAATAACTTTTTCACACCTGCAGATTGCATGTTTGATTACCTTGCACACCAAAACAAATGAAAGAAGCACCAAACTTTGGTGTCATTTCTTCTCTCAGACTCCCTCTATATACTACTACAACCCACAACAAAATCTGACCAAATACAATGTGAAAAATGTGCAAAAATGCAGAAAATCAGACAGGGGGCAAATACTTTTTTACACATACAAAGTTACAGACTGAAGATTTCCAAAAACTTAATAATAATAGCACTCTTGAGATAGATACTATGTTTAATCTTTACCCACAGTTTAATTTGTATGATTGTAAATTGTTACAGCTAACAAAATAATTCTATGAATCTTACCCATTTTGCACTTATCTACAGAAGTCTCACATGTTTTGAATGAAATGTTACAGCACGCATGTTTTGTTTTTTTCATTTTAAAACGTGGTATCTGGTACTAAAGAAAGTTCTCAGTTGCTCTTCCTTATTCTCAGTACAGCTTGCACTTCCTGGGTCACTTCCCCGGGCTGTGTCTTCTGGGTCATGTTACTGGCTGAAAGAGTGTCACTCAGCACGGGAAGCAGCTGGAAAGAAACCAGTGAAGAGGTGGGGCCTGTCTCCATGTGAAGAGACCGTGCAAGTGAAGCACTGTCTGAAAGCTTGGCATGGAAACAGATATCTTTAGCAAGCTTGTTTTAAAATATCACGGTTACTACAACATTTGAGACATTTACTAGGACTAGTAAACCCCAAGCACGCATTCCAAATCCAACAAATAAAAGATAAAAAGTCTCATTTAAAATCTTAGGGGAGAAAAAAAGGGTACTATCACCTAAATATGTATATATGTCAATATCAATTGCCATCTGGAAGCTGCTGAAATCTAGTATACTTGAAAGTCCTGGCTAACCATTTGCACCTAGACTGAGCTCTGTGCATAAAGCAATGTGCCTGTGTGTGTGTGTGTGTGTGTGTGTGGAGGGGTGCTCCTAGTTGTATGTCCGTGTTGTTCATTGTGATACTCAGTTTGTGTTAATTTGCCCTCCATTACTATCACCTTTCTATATTGTAGAATTAAGCTTCACCGTGGCTTCACAAGACGACTGGCAAGGCTGGACAAGCAAGCTGTACAGAGGGATGGAATTAAAACTAAAAATTCATTAGTCAAATGACAAGGTGTCCTTTTAGATATTAAACTATGACAGGATGGCACTGCGAAGGTACTGCGGCTTTACTACTGTAAAACCAGTCAAGGCTGAAGACAAGTTCATGCAGTAGTGCGGTTCTTCAAAGTAACAGTAACGGCTGCATTTGTTTCAACCAGGCTCTGTATTAGAACTGGCCAGGTCAAATTAAAAAGCCGAAATTGAATAGTGCTAGACCCATACAGGCCTGCATCTTCTCCACATCAACGATGTGCATCCCCATCGGTTCATATACATCGAAGAAGACGCCTTGTCAATGCCTCAACTACAGTGTCTTTAGTTTAAGTGTCTGACGTTCTGGATGATTTGAGTGTAAAGTTCCCTATCGGACAGGGTGTCCCCGAGCTCGAATCCCGAATCCCGAATCCCACCCCCCCCCTGGTTCTCCATGCTGCCCGGCTGCCCTACTGCTTGCCCTTTTTCTTCTTCGGGCGCGTCTTTCTCTTGGTCCGGGAGTCAATGATTTGCTGGGACTGTCGCTTCAGCGCGGCGCGGGAGATGACGTCAGGGTCCTCATCGCTGCTCACCTCGTCTTCTGGAAGTGAAAGGGAGACGAGGCTAGGAGGCTTTCGACACGGAACTCAAGAACATTTACAAGCAAGAGGAGACCCAGTAATGCTCATTCAAATTCAAATTCAAACCTTTATTCAACCAGGTAAAGACACTGAGAACAAGTTCTCATTTAAAATGCCCACCTGGCCAAGAGGCAACATAAATACAACAGACAACAATACATAGACAGTTAGAGACATTACAGCAATACGAAATCAAAAAAACACAACCTAATAAAATGAGTGTCTACTCTGACAAGCACATGAAACAGGGAAAAGAGCTTCAAGTCTAGAAAAGAAAGCACCCTCTGAGATAAAACCAGGGAGTTTATGCCTTGATTGGAACTCATTCCAATCGTGAGCAGCTGCATATTGGAATGAGTTATACCCAACAGCAGTAAAAACACGAGGGACAATTAAACTCATCAAATTGCTGAATCGAAGGTTGTAATAGGAGACCGATATAGTCAACAATTCGCTTAAATAGAAGGGTGATTTCCGATTAGGGTTTTATAAATGAGTCTGTACCAATGACATCGCCCACGTGTTTGAAGTCCGGTGCTGAACAGCTGACTGAATAAAAACTCAAGCCTGGTCTTAAAGTGCTTAGAGCTAACAAAATAACATCAGCAAGTCTTATCTGATCTGTCTTTCCACAGCGTTGGAGATCTCACATTTTCTTATATGAAGGACGCGTGCAGCATGTTAATACGCGTGTATTTGATTTGAAATCTCGCAATTTTTTCCACGCTGTCACCTCCCGCTGAAGGAACGCACCTGATACAGCTGATTCTGGCACTTCGAGTCCTTGCAGGAAAAAACTATTCTGAACGGACTGGGTTTTTAAAAAAATTTTTTAGGCGATGACAGATTTCTAAATTATATATTTCTCCAAAAAAAAAAAAAACACATTCTAATGCTTGATATTTATTTTCTTTAAAAATAACTCAAACTTCCAGAATCTAGATGCATTGCACAACCTCAACATAACCTCCTTTGATTTGTACTCTACACTTCCGGCTCTATAATCCAGCGTTCTGTGTGATTTTAGTATTATTAGCACTACATAGCAACTTGCACTCCACCAAATGATTCTTGAGCGTTGAAGCGATGCGGTTTACAGTTAGCATGAATGCATGCTGTAACAAGTGACCTGCAGGACCGCTCGTCTCTCGCTGCCTTCCGTCGCCCCTCAAGACCCCCTGTTCAGACTGCGCTTGTAGCTCTCCTGATCCGCCCCTCCTGCTCTGCACTGTCTTCACCTGACCTCAGCACCATGTTACTGGACCCTCGGCTGATGCACTATTGCACTGCTAATGTGTCACTGTAGATATAACTTGTTGTAATCCTAACTTGCATTCTAGTAGTATTATTATTTGCACTTACTGTAAACTACACTGTGTTTCAATATTAATCTTGCATTGTAACCCTGTGCTGCCCTGTAACACCTGTAAGTCACCTTGGATAAAGCCATCTGCCAGATTATAATAATAATAATAGCAGTGCCATTCACACCTCTGCAAGGTTAATGTCGAATACAAAGCCAGCACAGTCCTCTTCAAGGGACTGTTTAAGAGATCCTTCCAGCTGTATGCTAAGCATGTGTAAACAGTGTAAGTGAAGCCTCATAGATTAACGCAGCTCAATGTAAAGCATTCCTCTGGGCCCCAGGCACTCACCGTCAAACAGGTCCTGCTTGTGTGACTCTGGCAGCGAGATCCTCATGTTGTATGCCGGCAGCTTGCCTTCAATGCTGGCGTTGAACTGAAAAGACACAGACACAGACACACACACACACACACACAGACACAGACACACACACACACAGACACAGACACACACACACGACACACAGACACACACACACACACACACACAGACACACACACACACAGACACAGACACAGACACAGACACACAGCTGGGTGAGAAAACTGGCTTGGATGAGTTTGAGTCCGAGGGAAAAAAGTTCTGAATGTTTCATTTTTCTTTGCCATTAATTTCCTTTAAAAGAAGACACTGGCTCGTATTTCATTATGAAACCTATCACATGAACAGTCGTGGATTACCCTCTGTGAATGAAATAATATCTACAACTCTTATGTCTGGATATTGAGAATATAACGAAGAGACTGCATTTGGGAGCTAAGTTTTACCATAAGAAATAGAATACAGAAAGCACATATCATTTCTCAGTGCATAGGTACGTGGCATTAAACAACTAGGATATAGCAAGCACCCTGATTGTTATTGCAGGGACTTTGTGGGATTCAAAAAAAAAGTTGGCTTAGTGATGGTTTTCAATTGTACAGGGAAGGTAAAACTACAAGAAGACAAGTCAAGCTGGCAAGAGTTCTGCTCTGAACCCCGAAGAAGGCGCTGGCTGAAACGCGTGCCTTCTTCATTTCTGCAGTTTTAATGTAGGGCTGTGCTTGAGCGTCTTGTTGTGGAGCAGTGAGCAGTGAGCAGTGTGCAGGTGAGCAGGTGAGCAGTGTGCAGGTGAGCAGTGTGCAGGTGAGCAGTGCGCAGGTGAGCAGTGCGCAGGTGAGCAGTGAGCAGGTAAGCAGTGAGCACTGTGCAGGTGAGCAGTGCGCAGGTGAGCAGTGAGCAGTGAGCAGGTAAGCAGTGCGCAGGTGAGCAGTGTGCAGTGAGCAGTGTGCAGGTGAGCAGTGTGCAGGTGAGCAGGTGAGCATTGTGCAGTGTGCAGTGTGCAGGTGAGCAGTGAGCAGGTGAGCAGTGTGCAGGTGAGCAGTGAGCAGGTAAGCAGTGAGCACTGTGCAGGTGAGCAGTGCGCAGGTGAGCAGTGCGCAGGTGAGCAGTGAGCAGTGCGCAGGTGAGCAGTGCGCAGGTGAGCAGTGTGCAGGTGAGCAGTGTGCAGGTGAGCAGTGTGCAGGTGAGCAGTGTGCAGGTGAGCAGTGTGCAGGTGAGCAGTGTGCAGGTGAGCAGTGTGCAGGTGAGCAGTGTGCAGAGTGCAGGTGAGCAGTGTGCAGGTGAGCAGTGTGCAGGTGAGCAGTGCGCAGGTGAGCAATGTGCAGGTGAGCAGTGTGCAGGTGAGCAGTGTGCAGGTGAGCAGTGAGCAGTGTGCAGGTGAGCAGTGCGCAGGTGAGCAGTGTGCAGGTGAGCAGTGTGCAGTGTGCAGGTGAGCAGTGCGCAGGTGAGCATTGTGCAGGTGAGCAGTGTGCAGGTGAGCAGTGTGCAGGTGAGCAGTGTGCAGGTGAGCAGTGTGCAGGTGAGCAGTGAGCAGGTGAGCAGTGTGCAGTGTGCAGGTGAGCAGTGTGCAGGTGAGCAGTGTGCAGGTGAGCAGTGTGCAGGTGAGCAGTGTGCAGGTGAGCAGTGAGCAGGTGAGCAGTGTGCAGTGTGCAGGTGAGCAGTGCGCAGGTGAGCAGTGTGCAGTGTGCAGGTGAGCAGTGCGCAGGTGAGCAGTGTGCAGGTGAGCAGTGCTGGCCTCACCTCCGCCTCTTCCATCTCTTTCAGGATGTCGTTCAGCTCTTTGCCTTGCAGCTGCTCCAGTAGCTGCAGCAGCTTCTGCTCGGACACAGACAGCAGCTCCAGAACATATTCCTCTGAAGAGGGGGGGAGCTGGGCCGCTGGCACGTGGCCCCTGGGCTGGGGAGACACGACAGAACCACAGACAACATTAAAAGTTGCATGATCACAATTAAATACACCCGTTTCCTCCAAATCCTACCTGTGAATGATCGCAATATCGCTATTAAATCGATCACCTTAACTCCTATTAGCTTCATGAACATTATTACTGGTCGCTCTTCATTCGCGCTGGGAATCGTTTTATTCTGCGCTTATTTAGGTCCGATTGCAGTTAGATTATTGAAATCGGGTTTCAGCTACAACAAATGAAGTGATTAAGTACCAGGAAGCAGCAGCAGCCACTTTTCATCATATACTAAAGTATAAAATACAAGCAAAGAATCAAAAGCTTAAAAAAAAAGGAACAAAAGTGATTTGCATTTTAAAAGCTTCAGTTAACACTCCTTTAAAAATCACAGAAAAAATGCAGGCTTATTTTTCATACTTATGTTGCATTAATATCACTTCTGTGCGCATGGCCCAATTTACGTTTTTAGATTTCAGGATACATGCATGTGTCTCTCTGTCTGGACGTCTGTCCGTCTGTACGTCACCCTTGCAAAAGTTATTCCACATACTGTGATACTAAAAATATATCCCAGTGACACCTGGTCTTAAATACCACTTATCCAATTTGCATTAAACAAGCTTTCACTGTGCTTTATTACACTTTTACTATTAGAAACTTTCAAAAGGGAAACTCCTTAGCCAAACTCTTTTGCGTGATTCAGTTGTTTTTACTTGAACACAAAGACTGGTTGACTTGAGGTTGCTGCTGCATACAAAATATTCAAAGTCATTTACACACAACATACCAGAGATGTTGCCAATACTAAAGTTAAAAGAAAAGCATCCTATAAACTCCACTATATAATGAAAGCACGTGGTTTTTTTTAGTTGTGTAAATGGTCCAAGGCCAGTAATGTTAGGGGGTACAGTGGAGTACATGAAAAATAAAACTCTGTTTCAATATTAGAGCACCAAAACTCACAGCAAACTGCGCTCCCCTGACTGTGTGACTCCCCTGCACACCACGGCCGTGCCTTTACCAGGGGAGTCCCTCGGGACCCCTGCGCTCCCCTGACTGTGTGACTCCCCTGCACACCACGCAGCCGTGCCTTTACCAGGGGAGACCCTGGGGACCCATCGCTCCCCTGACTGTGTGACTCCCCCTGCACACCAGCGGCCGTGCCTTTACCAGGGGAGACCCTTGGGGACCCCTGCGCTCCCCTGACTGTGTGACTCCCCCCTGCACACCACGCAGCCGTGCCTTTACCAGGAGAGCCCCTAGGGGACCCCTGCGCTCCCCTGACTGTGTGACTCCCCCCTGCACACCACGCGGCCGTGCCTTTACCAGGGGAGACCCTCGGGGACCCTTGCGCTCCCCTGACTGTGTGACTCCCTTTGCACACCACGCGGCCGTGCCTTTACCAGGAGAGACCCTCAGGGACCCCTGCACTCCCCTTGCACACCACGCGGCCGTGCCTTTACCAGGGGAGACCCTTGGGGACCCCTGCGCTCCCCTGACTGTGTGACTCCCCCCTGCACACCACGCGGCCGTGCCTTTACGAGGGGAGACCCTCGGGGACCCCTTTCACAACACGGGTCACTTTTGGCCCCATTAGAAGTGGAATCAGCGACTCACGATCTTGACGTGCTGCAGCTTGTCCCCAGGTGCTCCACTCCAGCCCGCACGGTGCTCAGGACTCGGGTCAGTCTGTCCAGATGCTCTCTGGCATCGTCTCTGCGCTTCTCCTCTTCTCGCAGGTGAGAAGCAAACTCCTCCAGCACCTGCTGACCGCTGCGCACAGCACAGACACACAATACAGGGTCAGAGCTCGGGCTGGGACAACACCCGCTTATCGGGATGTTAGCACAGCCTTGATGATTCATTACAGTGCTGAAAAACTGTCGTTGTGTTTCCGACAGTCACCTAAGGCTATAAAATGGTCAGTGCTGCCAAGATGTTTCGCTCCTCTCTCTTGCTGTAGACCAGGGGGGTCCAAAGCGGGCCCTTCCACTCCTGGTCTTTGTTCCAACCCTGTTCTAAATGGTTTAATTCAACTGATTAAAACCCTGAAATAGTTCATTATCTCATTGGTAAACCTGGAGCGGACTGGCCCTCCAGCACTGTGATTGGACACTCCTGCTGTAGAAAATAGAGATTCCAGGGGCCAGATAATTGAACTAGGCATAGGACATTTTTAAATTCTGTCCTTGGATAAAAAAAAAATAAAAGTAATAATAATAATAATAATAATAATAATAATAATAATAATAATAATAATAATAATACTTAAACAGAAACTGGTGGCAGTCTTCTCCTTGTTTTCAAAACTCTCTGCACTGACTGAGGGTGACACCTACTGGATTAGAAGTAACTACAGGGAACAGGAACCTAGTTCTGCTGGAATTCTTCAAGGACTCCCATTCCATAGCAGTTTGATCCTGGTTTTACAAGGAGTTTAATAAGACGCACCTGAGCTTGTTACCTATAGACCGTGGCTAATCAAGCACATATTAAAACCTGGAATGGGTGAAACTGCTGTGCAATAAGAGTCTTATTTCCATCCCTGTCAATCCACTTCATTCTGTTTTCCTGAAGTTTTGTTTAGAAGCAACTAGCACAGCCTCGCAATCTGATACAGTCTTAGAATTGACAAACTCTCTGTAAGATATTCACAAAGCCATGGCGAGGAAAGGGGATCAGTTAAAGTAGATTTAGCTTGGCTCCGCTTTGCCGGCACAGCCTGCCAGATCATTTCAATGCCATGTTTCCATGTGGGACCGGGCTGAAATCAAACTGGTGTGAACTGGGACTCTGCCCGGCCCAGTTAGGTTTGCAGCTCGCTGGTAATAAAATGGGTGCTGGTTTCAAAGTGCAGATGAGCCGTTCATATTGGACTCAGAGTAAGGAGGCTTAAGATTTTGTGTATGGTGATGGATCTGCTACAGCTCTGGCATCCCCCTATAGAATTAATTAATTTTGCTTCATAAAGTCGAATGAAACCTGCTGAATAATATGACGCTAACATATTGAATTACACACCGCTTTGTAGTTTTTCTATGTACTTAATGAAAAAACTGACAAAAATCGAAAAATGTGACATTTTAAAATCTAGCATGAAATACTGTACTACTGTTATGGCTTCCGGTAGACTTCTGCGATATCATTTTGTAGTTTCTTTGATGACATGATGTTAAATAAAAAAAGATCTGAATTATGTTCCTATAGTTTTTGTTTTTTTTAATCCTAAATTCCTAGGTGATGCTAAACTTTTGTCCTGAGCTGTACACACTGAAGCCTGATCCTCTTCTGATAAGTCTGACATTGATGGCCTATCCTAATTAGCACGTCATCTTGGAATGGCCCCAGGTAGTTATCAGTAGTTATCAGGTCTGAGTGGTTTGTGCAAGGCTGTGTGGAGTGAATGCTGGAGCTGGTGATGCTCAGTCCCTGGAGAGCTTGCTGTGTGTGTGGAGTGGATGCTGGAGCTGGTGATGCTCAGTACCTGGAGAGCTTGCTGTGTGTGTGGAGTGGATGCTGGAGCTGGTGATGCTCAGTACCTGGAGAGCTTGCTGTGTGTGTGGAGTGAATGCTGGAGCTGGTGATGCTCAGTACCTGGAGAGCTTGCTGTGTGTGTGGAGTGAATGCTGGAGCTGGTGATGCTCAGTACCTGGAGAGCTTGCTGTGTGTGTGGAGTGAATGCTGGAGCTGGTGATGCTCAGTCCCTGGAGAGCTTGCTGTGTGTGTGGAGTGAATGCTGGAGCTGGTGATGCTCAGTACCTGGAGAGCTTGCTGTGTGTGTGGAGTGAATGCTGGAGCTGGTGATGCTCAGTCCCTGGAGAGCTTGCTGTGTGTGTGGAGTGAATGCTGGAGCTGGTGATGCTCAGTACCTGGAGAGCTTGCTGTGTGTGTGGAGTGGATGCTGGAGCTGGTGATGCTCAGTACCTGGAGAGCTTGCTGTGTGTGTGGAGTGGATGCTGGAGCTGGTGATGCTCAGTACCTGGAGAGCTTGCTGTGTGTGTGGAGTGGATGCTGGAGCTGGTGATGCTCAGTACCTGGAGAGCTTGCTGTGTGTGTGGAGTGAATGCTGGAGCTGGTGATGCTCAGTACCTGGAGAGCTTGCTGTGTGTGTGGAGTGAATGCTGGAGCTGGTGATGCTCAGTACCTGGAGAGCTTGCTGTGTGTGTGGAGTGAATGCTGGAGCTGGTGATGCTCAGTACCTGGAGAGCTTGCTGTGTGTGTGGAGTGAATGCTGGAGCTGGTGATGCTCAGTACCTGGAGAGCTTGCTGTGTGTGTGGAGTGAATGCTGGAGCTGGTGATGCTCAGTCCCTGGAGAGCTTGCTGTGTGTGTGGAGTGAATGCTGGAGCTGGTGATGCTCAGTCCCTGGAGAGCTTGCTGTGTGTGTGGAGTGAATGCTGGAGCTGGTGATGCTCAGTCCCTGGAGAGCTTGCTGTGTGTGTGGAGTGAATGCTGGAGCTGGTGATGCTCAGTCCCTGGAGAGCTTGCTGTGTGTGTGGAGTGAATGCTGGAGCTGGTGATGCTCAGTCCCTGGAGAGCTTGCTGTGTGTGTGGAGTGAATGCTGGAGCTGGTGATGCTCAGTACCTGGAGAGCTTGCTGTGTGTGTGGAGTGAATGCTGGAGCTGGTGATGCTCAGTCCCTGGTGAGCTTGCTGTGTGTGTGGAGTGAATGCTGGAGCTGGTGATGCTCAGTACCTGGAGAGCTTGCTGTGTGTGTGGAGTGAATGCTGGAGCTGGTGATGCTCAGTACCTGGAGAGCTTGCTGTGTGTGTGGAGTGAATGCTGGAGCTGGTGATGCTCAGTACCTGGAGAGCTTGCTGTGTGTGTGGAGTGGATGCTGGAGCTGGTGATGCTCAGTACCTGGAGAGCTTGCTGTGTGTGTGGAGTGAATGCTGGAGCTGGTGATGCTCAGTCCCTGGAGAGCTTGCTGTGTGTGTGGAGTGAATGCTGGAGCTGGTGATGCTCAGTACCTGGAGAGCTTGCTGTGTGTGTGGAGTGGATGCTGGAGCTGGTGATGCTCAGTCCCTGGAGAGCTTGCTGTGTGTGTGGAGTGAATGCTGGAGCTGGTGATGCTCAGTACCTGGAGAGCTTGCTGTGTGTGTGGAGTGGATGCTGGAGCTGGTGATGCTCAGTACCTGGAGAGCTTGCTGTGTGTGTGGAGTGAATGCTGGAGCTGGTGATGCTCAGTCCCTGGAGAGCTTGCTGTGTGTGTGGAGTGAATGCTGGAGCTGGTGATGCTCAGTACCTGGAGAGCTTGCTGTGTGTGTGGAGTGAATGCTGGAGCTGGTGATGCTCAGTCCCTGGAGAGCTTGCTGTGTGTGTGGAGTGAATGCTGGAGCTGGTGATGCTCAGTCCCTGGAGAGCTTGCTGTGTGTGTGGAGTGAATGCTGGAGCTGGTGATGCTCAGTACCTGGAGAGCTTGCTGTGTGTGTGGAGTGAATGCTGGAGCTGGTGATGCTCAGTCCCTGGAGAGCTTGCTGTGTGTGTGGAGTGAATGCTGGAGCTGGTGATGCTCAGTACCTGGAGAGCTTGCTGTGTGTGTGGAGTGAATGCTGGAGCTGGTGATGCTCAGTCCCTGGAGAGCTTGCTGTGTGTGTGTGGAGTGAATGCTGGAGCTGGTGATGCTCAGTCCCTGGAGAGCTTGCTGTGTGTGTGGAGTGAAAGCTGGAGCTGGTGATGCTCAGTACCTGGAGAGCTTGCTGTGTGTGTGGAGTGAATGCTGGAGCTGGTGATGCTCAGTACCTGGAGAGCTTGCTGTGTGTGTGGAGTGAGTGCTGGAGCTGGTGATGCTCAGTACCTGGAGAGCTTGCTGTGTGTGTGGAGTGGATGCTGGAGCTGGTGATGCTCAGTACCTGGAGAGCTTGCTGTGTGTGTGGAGTGAATGCTGGAGCTGGTGATGCTCAGTACCTGGACAGCTTGCTGTGTGTGTGGAGTGAATGCTGGAGCTGGTGATGCTCAGTCCCTGGAGAGCTTGCTGTGTGTGTGGAGTGGATGCTGGAGCTGGTGATGCTCAGTACCTGGAGAGCTTGGCCTCGCCCGAGTACTTCATCTCCTGGAAGTCAGCCCGCAGCTTCTCCCTCTCCTCCTTCAGCCGCTCCAGAGTCTTCTCATTCTCCACCTTCAGCAGCTCCAGGTGGCGCTGGGTGTCTCCCTGCGAGATGAAGCGCTCCACCACCTCCTGGAGGGGAAAAACAGCATGGCAGGGATTTCACAGAGGCACGGCATCCTCACAAGGCAGTATGTGGGCTGGATGGGGTCCCTGTGTGGTACCTGTGTGTTGGTGACTCCGGTTGCCTCTTTGATGCGCTCGAAGGCCTCCTCAAAGGTGGTGATGGTGTTCTCTTCGTTGACGCCGCTGCGCTGAGCCTCTGTGCTCTGGTCGTCTGGCTGCATAATCGCACGCTGGGCCTGCACGCAGCGTCACAGCACAGGGGTCACGCGTGCATTGAAATAAACAATGCAATTACTGACATTGTTATGGATGCTTTCTATCTTTAAACCATGTGCTGGTTTAGTACCTGCGTACTAAATGGGTTTCCCTGCAACACGGTATTAATGACATTTTTATGTTTCAGCTCATTTCAAAACTGCTAAATTTAAAAAGTAGCAACTTTTCCAGCTTTGAAATATCACAAATGTGTTGCTACATGAACCTTTGATTTAGCTCCATATTGCTTATGAAATTACTAATGAAGCAGAGTTTAATCATATCCATTAGACTGAAAGGAGCTTAATAAATACAATGCCAAACGTTTCGACTGGGTATCTTTTATCAATGTTTGTCACTGCATTTATTCCTTGAATTGGAGTCTAATCCCACCCTCTCTGATCGTTGCCCCGGTACTGAAGCCTATCCAGCTGCTCTCTCACACTCACCCTCCTCTCCACGCGCTCAGCCTGGGCTTTCCTCTCCTCAGCCTGCTTCCTTAATTCGTTCAGGATCTTGTCTCTCTGCCGCCGCTCCCTGTACACCACCTCCTCCTGGTGCTGCAGCTCAGCCTGCCACAGCGAGAGCAGCGAGAGGCTGGCTTAGACACAGCTTCTGTCCCCCTCCCCCTCCTCTCCCTCCCTCTCTCCTCCCTCTCCCCTCTCTCCTCTCCCTCTCCCTCTCCTCTCTCTCTCCCCTCCCCTCTCCTCTCCCTCTCTCCTCTCCCTCTCCCCTCTCCACACCTTGGCTCGTCCTTGGAGCTGTCCTCACTGTTCATCCCTGCAGCTCTCTCAGCTCCTGTCTCCCTCCCTCCCTCTCCCTCTCCCTCCCTCCCTCTCCTCTCCTCCTCCTCTCCCCTCTCCCCTCCCTCTCCTCTCCTCTCCCTCCTCCCCTCTCCCTCCTTGACTCGTCCTTGGAAGCTGTGCATTGCTCTTTCATGCCCTGCAGCTCTCTCAGCTCCTGTCTCCCCTCCCCTCCCTCTCCTCTCCTCTCCCTCTCCTCTCCTCTCTCCTCTCCTCTCCCTCTCCCTCTCTCTCCTCTCCCTCTCCCTCTCTCCTCTCCCTCTCCCTCTCCCTCTCCCCTCTCCCTCTCTCCTCCTCTCCCTCTCCCTCTCCCTCTCCCACCTCTGCCTCCCTGGAGGCTGTGCATCACTGTTCATGCCCTGCAGCTCTCTCATCTCCTGTCTCCCTCCCTCCCTCTCTCCTCTCCCCTCTCCCTCTCCCTCTACCACTCCCTCTCCCTCTCCCTCTCTCACACCTTGGCTCGTCCTTGAGCTCTGCTCACTGTTCATGCCCTGCAGCTCTCTCAGCTCCTCTCTCCCTCCCTCTCCCTCTCTCTCCCCTCTCCTCTCCCTCTCCCTCTCCCCTCTCCCCTCTCCCTCTCCTCCTCTCCCTCTCCTCTCTCTCCTCTCCCTCTCCCCTCTCCCTCTCCCTCTCCACTCCTCGCTCTCCTTGGAGCTCTGCCTTGCTCTTTCATGCCCTGCAGCTCTCTCAGCTCCTGTCTCCCTCCCTCCTCCTCTCCTCTCCCTCTCCCTCTCCTCTCCCTCTCCCTCTCCCTCCTCTCCCTCTCCCCTCTCCTCTCCCTCTCCCCTCTCCCTCTCCCTCTCTCTCCCTCTCCCTCTCCCTCTCTCTCCACACCTTGGCTCGTCCCTGGAGAGCTCTGCATCACTGTTCATGCCCTGCAGCTCTCTCAGCTCCTGTCTCCCCTCCCCTCTCCTCTCCTCTCCCCTCTCCCCTCTCCCCTCTCCACACCTTGACTGCGTCCTTGGAAAGCTGTGCATTGCTCTTTCATGCCCTGCAGCTCTCTCAGCTCCTGTCTCCCTCCTCTCCCTCTCCTCTCCTCTCTCCCTCTCTCCTCTCCCTCTCTCCTCTCCCTCTCTCCCTCCTCTCCTCTCCTCTCCCTCTCCCTCTCCTCTCTCCCTCTCCTCTCTCTCTCCTCTCCCTCCTCTCTCTCTCCCCTCTCCCTCTCCCTCTCTCTCTCCTCTCCCTCTCCTCCTCCACTGCTCTCCCTCTCCAGCTCTCTCAGCTCCTCTCTCCCTCCTCCCCTCTCCCTCTCTCCTCTCCCCTCTCCTCTCTCTCCCTCTCCTCCTCTCCCTCTCCCTCTCCCTCTCCTCTCCTCTCTCCTCTCTCCTCTCCCTCTCCCCTCTCCCTCTCCTCTCTCCCTCTCCTCTCTCCTCTCTCCTCTCCTCTCCTCTCTCTCCTCTCTCCTCTCCTCCTCTCTCCTCTCCTCTCTCCTCTCTCCTCTCCCCTCTCTCCTCTCTCCTCTCCCTCTCTCCTCACCTTCTGCGTCCTCTGAGCGCTCTGCCTCACTGTTCATGCCCTGCAGCTCTCTCAGCTCCCCTCTCCCTCTCCTCTCCCCTCTCCCCTCTCCCCTCCCCTCTCCCCTCTCTCCTCTCCCCTCTCCCCTCTCCACACCTTGGCTGCGTCCTTGGAGAGCTGTGCATCACTGTTCATGCCCTGCAGCTCTCTCAGCTCCTGTCTCTGACG
>CM060285.1:6242326-6247326 GCA_030684275.1 Acipenser oxyrinchus oxyrinchus
TATATATATTTAAATTATGTCTTTGAAACTTTGCGACGATGCAAAACTTTTGGCCATAGCTGATTTCAGTAAGCAGGAAATCAAAGCTTGGGGCATGCTGAAAACAGTTCCCCACAATCCATTTTTAAAGATGTTCTTTTTTGTGTGTGTGTGTTTTTTGTTGTTATAACCAAGAATCTGAGAGACAGGCGATATGAATATTAATGAGGGCTGTTAGTTTTCCGTTCCATTTCCAAGACGTTTTAAAAAATAAAAAAAAAGTTTAAATTTACACTTTAAAGCTTAACTGAAAACGCTCGTAACCAATCAGAAGAGTCACCCCTGTTTAAAAAAACAAACTGTAACCCTTTACTGCCCAGAGTATGTTCCTATAGCTACTTAATGCTTAATTTCTCAATGTCATATATATATATATATATATATATGGGTCGAGGGTCGTGGGTTCAATCCCAGGTGGGGGACACTGCTGCTGTACCCTTGAGCAAGGTACTTTACCTAGATTGCTCCAGTAAAAACCCAACTGTATAAATGGGGAATTGTATGTAAAAATAATGTGATATCTTGTAACAATTGTAAGTCGTCCTGGATAAGGGTGTCTGCTAATAAATAAATAATAATAATCAGACACTGGGCAGCAAAGGGTTAACCATTAAACCCCTTGATTTTTATTTATTTATTTATTTTTGACAGACGACTCTATCCAAGACGACTTGCAGGGGTTACAGGGCAGTTCAGGGTTACAGTGCAAAAATCTATATTTAAATACAGTTTACAATCAATGCGAATAATAATACTGCTAAAATACAATATGAACTAGGATGCAGCAAGTTAGGATCACAGCAAACTATATGTACAATGACATGTTAGCAGTGCAATAGTGCAAGGATTGTGCATCAGCTGAGGGTCCAGTAACATGGCTCTGAGGTCGAGTGAATGCAGTGCAATGTGAGTTTAGCCAGTCCTTTCTCTGTTGCTTTCAGACTGTGTTCTGGGTCCCAACCCGGAGGAGCTGGAGAAGGACACTGATTTGAGCTGCATCTCGCCCTCCAAGGCGTCAGCAGTGGCGTTCTCATCCCTGCACACCAACGCCTTCCACGTGTGGGACCAGGACGAGGTGCACGTCCCCCTGCCATTGGAGGACAGTCCGCCCCCTAGCCCCGCCCACGAGCACGCCCAGCCCCTCCCACAGGCATCCTAGACACACCCCCTTTCACCCTACCCCTACCCCCCTTCATCTTCCCCTAGAGGAAGCGTGCTCTCACCTTCACACACCTTGAATGTATTGATTCCTGTATTATCTGTCAACAAGGTCAATGTAACGGGCTTGGGACAGCTTTGGAGGGGACCTTGACAAGCTGGTGACCCAGAGAGGTGTACTCCTCCTGGGGTAGGGGGAGAGTTCAGACCCTTTCCATCTCCGTCAGCACCGATAAGACCCCAAACCCTAAACCTCAGCCTGGCCGCAGACTAAGAAACGAAGGCTACTGCATACAGAAAAATGTTTTAGGTTCACAATGTGAACTCTGACCCGCAGCACCGAAGCTAACTGCCCGCCCACATTCCGTTGAAGCTGATTGGTGGGGAAGGCAGGAGCGGGGGCGGGGCAGGTTTTCTACGGGCTGAAAAAAATATATATAAAAAACACAGCTGTTCATTGGAATGAACAAACTGGACCTGAAAAAAATGACTTTGATGAAGTTCTGTTTCAAGCGAGGTATTCCGATATGGTCGGGTACAAAGTACGACCCCTGGCCTACTGTATATGCAAGCTGCTGAACTATTGCCATTGGTCTACTTGGCTCACGTGACCGAAAGCCCGCCAAAAAAGGACCAACGTGTGCCGACTGGACACCGAGCAACAACAAATAACTTCAGAGAGGAGAAACAGAGACGTCCTTGAAGTGTGATCCTTTTTTTTTTTCAACACTTAAGTCTTAGCTCCCTTTTTTAACACTGTGTTTTCAATGTATTAAACTTAAGAGAGGTAGTATTTTACATAAGTCTAGATGCTGTATATTAAGATTCCTATTAGATTACTGTGTGTAGAGGACCGCGACAATAATGGAAAGATGAAGGCATTGTTAAGAATTTTGGAAATGTAATTGGTACATTAAAGTGTTTTTACAGTCACCGGAATGAAACTACTATTATTATTATTATTATTATTATTATTATTATTATTATTATTATTATTATTATTATTATTATTTTCATTAGGAGTGAACTTGTAGTCTTTTTGGCGCCTGTAAAAGGTAAACTGAAAAACAAAAAATAATCTGCTTTTTATTTGATTGAAATACAAACTTCAAATGGATTCAGAGCCACGCGTTTTTATCTCCTGTCTATAACAATGAAACACGCAGCGGTGCTGAATTTAGAAATCCTAATAGAAACTGCAGCGGCAGAGTTATTGAGTCATTTCAATGGGTCTCGACTTTCCCACCTCTCTGGGGAAAGGGTTAATTTCACGGCAAACCTTGAGAAAGTCTCTCAACACCAAAACTGGGCAACAGCGTCGAACAGTCGAGTTAAAAATAAACAAATACATTTGATCATGTCAGGTTCTCTATTTGTGGGCGTGTTTTTACAGTTGGGTTTTTTACTGGAGCAATCTAGGTAAAGTACCTTGCTCAAGGGTACAGCAGCATTGTCCCCCACCTGGGATTGAACCCACGACCCTCCGGTCAAGAGTCCAGAGCCCTAACCACTACTCCACACTGAATCGGAGCGGCAGGGTATAGAATATATACATGAAAGCACATCAACACACAAAAGCAGCAAACCCACATATATATATATCCTGCAAAGCCTTTTAATGAAGGGTTATTTTGTACACAGTCATGAAGCTGGCTCAGTAAAACGCCTGGACTCCTGTAGTAACAGCGAGGCTAGGAAAGGACAATGTAGCGTGTTCTGTTTCCACCTGCCAGCGGGACCGAGCTGAAAGCACTTTGAAATGAGACTCGTTCATTTCCATCAGCGGCAGATCTGAGATCAAATCGGGACTGTGTGTGTGTGTGTGTGTGTGTCTGTCTGTCTGTGTGTCTGTCTCTGTGTGTGTGTCTCTGTCTGTCTGTCTGTCTGCCTGTGTGTGTCTGCCTGCCTGTCTGTGTGTGTGTGTGTGTGTCTGTCTGTCTGTCTCTGTGTGTGTGTCTCTGTCTGTCTGTCTGTCTCTGTGTGTGTGTCTCTGTCTGTCTGTCTGTCTGTCTGTCTGTCTGTCTGTGTCTGTCTGTCTGCCTGTGTGTGTGTGTGTCTGTCTGTCTGTGTGTCTGCCTGCCTGCCTGTCTGTGTGTGTCTGTCTGTCTGTGTGTCTGCCTGTCTGCCTGTCTGTCTGTCTGTCTGTCTGTCTGTCTGTCTGTCTGTCTGTCTGTCAGCCCCAGTTAGGATTGCAGGCTGCAGAACTGCATCTCTCCACACTGATGGGTGAAGTTACCTAATGAGCGTCCGATGAGAAGGACGTGATAGACGGGTTTAAAATCTGACTGCAGAACAATAATATGTAGGCTGAACGACTGTGAATACATGATACTGTCAGGGAAATAGTGGAGATTGGTGAATTAACTTATAATTAGCAGTTATAAATAATTGTTAGACACACAGGTTTGCCTCTTGTGTAAGGTCCGGGTGCAGAGTGGATTGCAGACTGCGGGTGGACCCGGCTGCAGCCCCAGTCTGATACTGGGAACGAGACGAGTGAGTTTCACACACTGGAGTGGATTTATACTGAACCATAAAATCAAAAACAGGCATGCATATACATATTAGATTATGAATAGTCTGCAGTGATGAGAGTGGAGTTCTGCAGAGCGCGCCGCAGTGTTGAAAGGAATTTTTTCAAGCTGCTAGTTTTGTTATATTCAGTACGCTGCTGTTCAGAAAAAGACTCAAAAGTTGACACCAAACTAATTTCACTTGTGACCCATCACCTAGCAACCAGTCCAAAGAGCAGAAACCCACAGCCCTCCTTCCTGGTCAATATTGTTTCAGTGCAGCCCGGCCGCTGGAGAGGGCAAGGAACTGAAGGAGGGGAGCGAGGGCTCCTCAGGCCAGCAGTGTCCACGCGCCTGCCTGTTCAGGAGTCCAGTCGGCACACAGGGCTGTCGTAGACCATCTGCAGATTCACTTTGTGACCAACCAGCTCTCGGATGTTGTTGATTCCATATTTGATCATGGTGGGTCTGTAAAAATAAACAACATGAGAGAAGGAATCAAATATTGGAAGAAACGCCAGGTCTGTCCTGCTGAGTGGGAGGAGAGGAGTGAATTGAAACAGGATGGGAGCTGTACTGGAATGCACGTCAGTGTCCTGAACACTGCCATTTATCACTCACTGTGGCTGAAGAGGTTCAGGGCACCGTGTTACAGTGCGTGTGCGTGTGCATGTGTACAGCGCAGTGGCTAACAGCATGTGATCCCACTCCGATAGACATACAAACAGTAAGCACGCACCGTGCTTTCATTGTGGAGGTAGGCAAGGGTAATATCTTTATAGCACATCAGTTTAACCCTTTGCCGTCCTATGTTGGACCTGGTCCGACATCGCAATTTTCCCTTTCCGGTCCAATGTTGGACCCTGTCCGACATCATCAGAAAGACGCAAAAAACAGGTCTCTAGTCGTTTTTTTCTCCGGAAAAAAGCCGAGAAAACCATTCAATGGCCGAGTGAGACCGAGAGAAGCCGAAAAAAATAAATAAAGGGTGTATCTCATGAATACTGATAGACCCGACACCACAGAGATAACACGGACATAAACAAACAAGATAGCTGCTTCTGCATCCATGCTCAAAGAATATCACAGACATTTGCAGAGCTTTTTGAGATGTTATAGTAATAAAATAATGACTTGGATCGCATTATTGAGGAGTTTGGTGATAAAACGAGTGATCAGAAGATGATTTATCCGTACGCACTACTATGAAGAGGTATGTGAAAAATATAGGGAACGAGGGGTGGGGCGGGGCTGGAGACGCAGTACTGAGTGTCCTGTTGATATGCAGTG
>CM060285.1:6252326-6348186 GCA_030684275.1 Acipenser oxyrinchus oxyrinchus
GACACACACTGACAGACAGCACAGCAACCCGAGTGAGAAACACTGACAGAGACACACACAGACAGACAGACACACACACAGAGAGCCACACACACTGACAGAGAGCCACACACACTGACAGAGACACACACACACTGACAGAGACACACACAGACAGACAGACACACACACAGAGAGCCACACACACTGACAGAGACACACACACACTGACAGAGACACACACACACTGACAGAGACACACACACTGACAGAGACACACACACTGACAGAGACACACACACACTGACAGAGACACACACACACTGACAGAGACACACACACACTGACAGAGACAGCACAGGAACCCGAGTGAGAAACACAGAGACACACACACTGAGATTGGAAGTGACTCCGCAGCAGCACGATGATTCACAGCTTGTCTCTGCAAGTCGCTTCGGATAACGACTAGTCTTACCTTCGTGGTAGCTGAACACCTCCATGCTGGGCTCCGTGTAGGGGTTGAACGCGGGTTTGAAGCGGAGTTTAGTGATTCCTGGACACAGGAAAAGAGAAACGCAGCACATTTAAAACAGAGGGCAGCGCATACAGTTTATATAAAGAAACAGCTTATAGGATTAGACCCGCATTCAAGGGGGCTTGGAGGGCATGATTAGAGGTTCGAGAAGCCAGCAGTTATTATTGAGAGAGACAGGCAGACACACGCGACGGACACACACGGCGAATGAGGACTAACTAAAGGATGCGGGTGAGGGTTAGGATGCAAAGGCAGAGAGATGCAACCGTTACCGTGTGTATCAAGTGCTTTGAACTACTTTTTCTAGGAAAGTCGCTATTTAAATAAACTGTGCCTATTTTAGCTCCAAGTGTTGCACCGTCCCTGGTGGACTATTCCACGGATTCACAAAAACAAACAAACAAAAAAAAAGCTTCTTACTTTACTTGTATTTGCGCCCCCCCTGTCCTGTTCTCGGTGCTAAAATCGCTTAGCGTTTCGGATTGCGTGAGATTTCTTGAACCCGGGACCAGCCCGGCAGTGGGACTCACCCAGCTTGATGAAGAACTGGTGCAGGACTCCCATGAGGTCCCCCAGCGTGAGCCCGTAGTCTGCCACCACGCCCTCCACCTGGTGGAACTCTGCCAGGTGAGTGGCATCCAGCGTCTCGTTGCGGAACACGCGGTCGATCGAGAAATACTTCACTGGGGTGAACTCCTCCTGCGCGAAACAATCCACACGGAGCGTTTATTTCATTGTCATACTTGTACTTGCTAGAACCAAAGTCATTGTATTTATCTTGCTCTTAATAGTATTAATACTTGTACTGTGATTGTTGAAATGTATTTTTGTTTACGACTGTAAGTCGCCCTGGATAAGGGCGTCTGCTAAGAAATAAATAATAATAATAATAATAATAATAATAATAATAATAATAATAATAATAATAATAATAATAATATTTGGCAGATGGCTTTATCCCAGGCGACTTACAGGTGTTACAGGGCAGTACAGGGTTACAATGCAAGCTTCATATTTAAACACAGTGACCACAAATAATAATACTGCTAGAATACAATATGAACTAGGATGCAACAAGTTAGGATTGCAGCAAGTTATATATACAATGACATGTAGATATGAGGCAGCAGTGTGGAGTAGTGGTTAGGGCTCTGGGGTCTTGACCGGAGGGTCGTGGGTTCAATCCCAGGTGGGGGACACTGCTGCTGTACCCTTGAGCAAGGTACTTTACCTAGATTGCTCCAGTAAAAACCCAACTTTATAAATGGGGAATTGGATGTAAAAATAATGTGATATCTTGTAACAGTTGTAAGTCGCCCTGGATAAGGGAAGCTGCTAAGAAATAAATAATAATAATAATAATAATAATAATAATAATAAGAGGCGTTTCAGTTTTCCTAAACATACTGAGAATGTGCGTAGCTTCGCTTCACAAGAAGCCCTCCATCATATTTTCTTTTATAAAAAAAAAAGCTACAGCATGTGTTTGTGTACAAGACTGCATGTGCACAGCATGTCACTGAATATGGAGAAAGACTGAATATGAAACACAAGGCTAACACCGAACCGTTCCTGTCAATGCATTGTGAAGGGCTGTGTGTGTGCTGCCCCCTACCTGCTGAGCGAGGCGGTACAGCATGCGCGCGCTGACGGCTGTGGTGTGCGTCCTTAGAATGTTTTTCTGCGCTTCTTCAATCTTCCAGTCGTACTTATACCTACAAAACAAACACGCGGATTGCATTTATTAAGAGAGCTGTGATCAAAACAATATATTGTGAAAAGTGTTGAATTTAAAATCAAGGGAAGTAATGTTTAAACTTTACAATGCATTAGTAAGACCTCACTTAGAGTATTGTGTTCAGTTCTGGTCACTCTAGAAAGAGTGCAAAGAAGAGCGAGCAGAATTATCCCGGGTTTAAAAGGCATGTTGTATGCAGACAGGCTAAAAGAATTGAATCTGTTCAGTCTTGAACAAAGAAGACTATGCGGTGATCTGATTCAAACATTCAAAATCCTAAAAGGTATAGACAATGTCGATCCAGGGGACTTTTTTGACCTGAAAAAAGAAACAAGGACCAGGGGTCACAAATGGAGATTAGATAAAGGGGCATTCAGAACAGAAAATAGGAGGCACTTTTTTTACACAGAGAATTGTGAGGGTCTGGAACCAACTCCCCAGTAATGTTGTTGAAGCTGACACCCTGGGATCCTTCAAGAAGCTGCTTGATGAGATTCTGGGATCAATAAGCTACTAACAACCAAACGAGCAAGATGGGCTGAATGGCCTCCTCTCGTTTGTAAACTTTCTTATGTTCTTAAAACAGCCTCCCTCAGTGACTGGCTGTTCTCTATACAAAGGAACTGGGTTTAAAAGTGCAGCTAATACCTTGGTAATGAAAGCCTGTTAGCCACGTTCAAACACACTTGACTTGTTAGAAGCCAGACATTACAAACAGCACATCAACAAACGAGCCTGCCCTGGACTGGAGGGAGCCCCCTTTCTCTTAGGGTGTGAGGGAGGGAGCAGTTGAGTCTACGTGCCTCAAGCCTGCCCTGGACTGGAGGGAGCACCCTTTCTCTTAGGGTGTGAGGGAGGGAGCAGTTGAGTCTACGTGCCTCAAGCCTGCCCTGGACTGGAGGGAGCACCCTTTCTCTTAGGGTGTGAGGGAGGGAGCAGTTGAGTCTCCGTGCCTCAAGCCTGCCCTGGACTGGAGGGAGCACCCTTTCTCTTAGTGTTGGGAGACGCCCCTATTCCAGTCTGGGGAGCTCATCTTGAGGAAACAGTTCATTTTTCATTTCAGTGAAGATAATTTTCCAGTCTTGCGATCCCGACACCCTCTCATCGCCTCGACAAGAGCGTTGATAAAACCGACACCTTTTCAATTTGCACTTCCAAACAGAACTACTGTAGGGGAGGCTGTGAAATTGTGTCCGTCTCATTATAAAAGTGATTGTTTCTTTGAAAACTAAACTTCAAAGCAGTTAGTCCTGGCAGCACGGTCTAAAAAGGGTGTCTCTTCAGCGTGTTGTCTTAGGAAATTTTCAAATGCTATAATGTGAAACAGCTATAATACTGAAAAAAAAAATTCTCCAGAAAAGCAAACTATTCTAAATATTTGCCATTTATTTTCTTTAAAATACAAGCCAGGCTCGCAATAAAACTCAGAATTCATCTCAACCATAACGTGTGCGTTTTTCACACAGGAAAACCCGATATCCGTGAGATCACACCAACATGTAGGAGGGAAGATTTACTGGAATGAAAGCACTTTAAAGAAGCGATCTAAAAGCACAGCGGTCAACATCCACCGGCCTGCTGGCTTTTTAAAACTCCGATTTCATTACATTTGACATCTTTTGAAAGGGTTCTATTTTTACAAACCAGCTTTTCTCTTTTCTTGTCTCACAATTAAACCCGCCCCCCAGTTTGTCTTTCAGTTTGTATTTTAATTCACTGGTTTAAATGGTGTCTTTTTTTTGAGTGAAACGCTTTGCGATGAAAGGCGCTATAGAAACGTGAACTGCGCTGTTTTGTACTGCACTGTTAAGAAACGCTGCTGCCACATGGAACAGGTGTGTCATTACAATAGGCACACAGAACCCCATTTTGACCCCCCCGTCCCGCCCCGCCCCCTTGCCTCTTACCCCTGTGAGCCGTAGCCCCCTTCAGAGTGCACTCTCTTCACTCGCTCCAGATAGTCCAGGGGGAACTCAGTGGCGATGGCCGGGTCTGGGATAAAACAAACCAGTTTAGCGACAAGCATTTCAGTGTCTATATCAATGCTGGCAGCAGTGTGGAGTAATGGTTAGGGCTCTGGACTCTTGACCGGAGGGTCGTGGGTTTAATCCCAGGTGGGGGGACACTGCTGCTGTACCCTTGAGCAAGGTACTTTACCTAGATTGCTCCAGTAAAAACCCAACAGTCTAAATGGGGAATTGTATGTAAAAAATAATGTGATATCTTGTAACAATTGTAAGTCGCCCTGGATAAGGGCGTCTGCTAAGAAATAAATAATAATAATAATAATAATAATAATAATAATAATAATAATGGACTGCGTATAGTATTCAGGGGTGTGGACGCCCTGCCTGATTGATACAGCGTGATTGGTCTCTTAATGATCACATGACAAGGGGTGGGTGTGTCCTGATTATCCACCAATGGGACAGGAGGAGGGGCTGGCAGAATTGGAGAGGTGAAATAAAGACGGAGAGAGTTACAAAGGTCAGCGCAGAAGGATGAGAAGGTAGGGGAGGATGGTGGCTAGCAGGAGTTCTGCAGGGCGGTGCATTCTGGTGCAGTGATGTGCTAATTCCCAAAGGGATTTCCGTTATTCGTTGGGCTGTTGCTGGCTGCTCTCTGGTCTTTCACAGAGTGTTTTGGTCACATATAAAGCTGATCTGAAGTCTGAAGTCTTTCAGTATCCCTAAACTCCGCCCTCTTGAACGTTTCACAGTTAATCACAACTGCTGTTTTTTAAAAAAAAAATATTATTCTATTCTGACAGCCGCTGGAATTAACCCTTTGCGGTCCATTTATTAATTGTGCGTCAGGCTCGCCAGGCCCTTTTTAAAAGTATTTTTTTTCCCACAGTCAAACGGGTTTAAAAGGCCCTGCATATCAACAAAGCACTCACTAGGCATCTCCAGCCCCGCCCCACCCTTTCATTCGCTATCGCTTTCACATATGCTAAGAAATAAATAATAATAATAATAATAATAGCCGTACATACCGATCAATCATCTCCTGATCACTCGTTTTATCACCAAACTCCTCAATAATGCGATCCAAGTCATTATTTTATTACTATAACATCTCAAAAAAGCTCTGCAGATGTCCGTGATATTCTCTGTGCGCTGATGCAGTAACAGCCAGCTTGTTTCCTTTTTGGAGCTCCACTTACCGGACAGGAAGAAGGTATCGTGCTGATCCCTGGCCGGGTGCTGCTGGGGTTGGAACAGGGCGTCGAAGTTCCAGAACGAACTCTCGATGAAGTTATTGGTCGGCATCTCCGTGAAGCTGAAAAGGCAAGGACCAATCAGAGCACAGGCAGGGCAGTTCTAACCCCTCCCACTCACCACACCCCCTCCCCATTGGAGAAAACATCTTAAATCAGGGGTGAGGGGGTCCAATCCCGGTCTTGGGAGGGCCGTTCCACTCCAGGTTTAACAGGTGACATAATGAACTACTTCAGGGTCTGGATAGGGGGTCAGTTGATTGAATTAAACCATTCAGAGCAGGGCTGGAACAAAGACCAGGAGTGGAAGAGACCGCTTCAGCCGCCCCTGAACTAGATCTAGATTTTAGTAGTCGTTCTACCGCTAGCATGTATACTGATGTCCTCTTTTGTAGTGTTTTTTTTTTTTAAGCAACGAATCTATTTAAATATCCAAGGCTAATCCTTCTGTAAATGTGCTAACGTGTTGATTTGATCAAAACCTCTAAGCCATCAGCTGAAGTTTATTTTACAGCTCCAAGGAAAAAAACGGAACTCCTCAGTGCTGTAAAATGCTCTAAAACATACAGTAATTATATTCTGTGTTATTTTCATTTTGAATTTAAAACGACAGATTTATAATCTCTCTCTCTCTCTCTCAAACTGTGCTTTACTATCACAGTGTCCAATTGTAATTTAAAGTGAAACAGTAAACTAAGAGACCCAGAAATGAGGTTTAACTGTGACAACAAAAACCACAGAATTAAAACCCAGCAGGGATTTGTAATGCTTGGTCTGGTAGAAAGAGTTCCAGCGAACGATACAGCGCCTCGACCTCCGAGCTAAACAAGCCTGGAGAAACCCTTTACAGCCTTCATGCTAATGTGTGTCTAAACATCACCCAGACAGACAGACAGAGAGAGAGACAGACAGACAGACAGACAGACAGACAGACAGACAGACAGACACCCAGACAGACAGACAGACAGACAGAGAGACAGACAGGCACTCACCCCATCTCCAGGAAGATCTGTCTGAACTGCGTGCGCACCTTCATCAGCGGATGGAGGTGTCCGCAGTCGGGGATGATGCCCAGGGCATCAAAGTTGTACGGCTTGAATTTCTTGTCACGCCACGCGCCGCTGTGTGCAGAGAAAGCAAACGAACTCCGATAAACACAAACACACACACAGGAGAAGCAAACGAGCTCCGATACACACACACACACACACACACAGGAGAAGCAAACGCACTCCGATAAACACACACACACACACACACACACACACACACACACACACACACACACACACAAACACACACAGGAGAAGCAAACGCACTCCGATAAACACACACACACACACACACACACACACACACACACACACAAAGGAGAAGCAAACGCACTCCGATAAACACACACACACACACACACACACACAAAGGAGAAGCAAACGCACTCCGATAAACACACACACACACACACAGGAGAAGCAAGGGATGGGGCCAATTCCTATTTCTCAGTTCCATCCTTTTTCCCCCCCTTGAAGGAATCGCAATTGATATTTTAGAGACATCATAATTGTAACAACTTCAAAACATGTAAAAGGGAATTACTCGGACCCGAGTTTCTGCACAGCACTAGTCATTCTGCAATGGTATAAAATGTACAGCTCCTCCCAGTCCCTCCTCAGCTCCACTAGAGCCACACTGCTTCCCTCCCTCCCAGTCCCTCCTCAGCTCCACTAGAGCCACACTGCTTCCCTCCCTCCCAGTCCCTCCTCAGCTCCACTAGAGCCACACTGCTTCCCTCCCTCCCAGTCCCTCCTCAGCTCCACAGAGCCACACTGCTTCCCTCCCTCCCAGTCCCTCCTCAGCTCCACTAGAGCCACACTGCTTCCCTCCCTCCCAGTCCCTCCTCAGCTCCACTAGAGCCACACTGCTTCCCTCACTCCCAGTCCCTCCTCAGCTCCACTAGAGCCACACTGCCTCCCTCCCTCTCAGTCCCTCCTCAGCTCCACTAGAGCCACACTGCTTCCCTCCCTCTCAGTCCCTCCTCAGCTCCACTAGAGCCACACTGCTTCCCTCCCTCCCAGTCCCTCCTCAGCTCCACTAGAGCCACACTGCTTCCCTCCCATTGTATTGCATTGCCTCACTCACCTGGCTAGCATCTCAGGTGTCAGTTCTGTCTCCTGCTTAGTCACTGTGGTGCTGAAACTGCATCCTTTGGTGATCCAGTAAGACTTTACTGTCCTGGAAAGAGAAAAAAAAACAGTGAACAAATCAAACACGGGCTGTTCAGACACACTCCCTACATACGAACACGCCTGCTTACCATGTGCTTCAAACAACACCCCACTCTCTGTGTGAAGAAGAGTCTCCTTCAGCAACATGACTAGGTAACCCATTCCATCCCCTCCCCACTCTCTGTGTGAAGAAGAGTCTCCTTCAGCAACATGACTAGGTAACCCATTCCATCCCCTCACCACTCTCTGTGTGAAGAAGAGTCTCCTTCAGCAACATGACTAGGTAACCCATTCCATCCCTCACCACTCTCTGTGTGAAGAAGAGTCTCCTTCAGCAACATGACTAGGTAACCCATTCCATCCCCTCACCACTCTCTGTGTGAAGAAGAGTCTCCTTCAGCAACATGACTAGGTAACCCATTCCATCCCCTCACCACTCTCTGTGTGAAGAAGAGTCTCCTTCAGCAACATGACTAGGTCACCCATTCCATCCCCTCCCCACTCTCTGTGTGAAGAAGAGTCTCCTTCAGCAACATGACTAGGTAACCCATTCCATCCCCTCACCACTCTCTGTGTGAAGAAGAGTCTCCTTCAGCAGCATGACTGGGTAACCCATTCCATCTCCTCACCACTCTCTGTGTGAAGAAGAGTCTCCTTCAGCAACATGACTAGGTAACCCATTCCACACCCTCACCACTCTCTGTGTGAAGAAGAGTCTCCTTCAGCAACATGACTAGGTAACCCATTCCATCCCCTCCCCACTCTCTGTGTGAAGAAGAGTCTCCTTCAGCAACATGACTAGGTAACCCATTCCATCCCCTCCCCACTCTCTGTGTGAAGAAGAGTCTCCTTCAGCAACATGACTAGGTAACCCATTCCATCCCCTCCCCACTCTCTGTGTGAAGAAGAGTCTCCTTCAGCAACATGACTAGGTAACCCATTCCATCCCCTCCCCACTCTCTGTGTGAAGAAGAGTCTCCTTCAGCAACATGACTAGGTAACCCATTCCATCCCCTCCCCACTCTCTGTGTGAAGAAGAGTCTCCTTCAGCATCATGACTAGGTAACCCATTCCATCCCCCAGCATTCTGTTTGCATCTCACAGTTCCATTCCAGTGAAATGGCTTCATGACCTTGGCTGAATTTGAAATCCTATCATCTACCAATCCTCTCAGCTGCTAAGCCCACAGTGTGGGTCCTTTTTATCACTGAAATCGTTTTTCAATCTATTAAACTAATGCACCCGGAGCCATCCTGCGCTGCCCTGTGCATTTGCTTGATTAAAATTTCCATCAAGCCAGTAACCCGCTGGGCTGGAGTTGTTCCAAGCATGTCAGCCAATAGGGGAAGCAGCCGATTGGTTAAAATGACAGGATGGAAGGCGTGGGGAACTTGAACTGCAACACTAACTGAAAACATGGCTTGCAAACAGAGATTTCTTTAACATGTTTAAAACACATGGATGTATTTCATAACTGCACTTTTAAGCCCAACGTCGTGACTGGAAGCAAGATTATATTATTCTGTTAGGTAGAGCTACTTAAAACTAACATGCAGTATTATTCAAGGTTCTGGAATTACCCCACATGGTTTCCTGGAACATGTAAATGTTCTGAAAGTCATTTCTAAGACCTGAGCGCCCTCTGCTGCTCACAATCTGGAACTGCAGTGTGAGGCAAAGGTGCTAGATCTGAGCTGATCTATACTGGCAAGAAACATCAACCGATTTTGCTTTTATTTGTCTGGGAGCACCTACACCTCGGACAGCAGCTTCCTCTTTTTCAGTTCGTTCTTCTCCTTCTCCTCCAGACTCCCTGCCTGTCCACGCTGGACGAGCTGCAGCCTGTCCTTCACGGTGTCCTCAATACTGTCCACCTGGAAGAAGGGACAGACCGGTGAGGGACACACAAGGCAGGACCAGCGCACAGATCAGCGTCTCGACACACAATTCCCACGACGGTTGAGGACAGCTGATCCCTTACTTAATTTCCAACCTCCGGTCCTCCGGCGCTTAAATTGGAATTCACTTTATCAGCTCCTTTTTAAGATTTTAAAAAGACGTCAGATCAATTGCGGACTTCAGTGCCAGCACAACTGCGTTCTGATTGGGCAGAGGAGTGCTGGAGCTGAGGAGGTGTTTTCAGTGGGAACGCGGCTGCAGGCAGGAGGCCAGGTAGGCTGCTGAACTCACACTCTTGTAGATTCGAGGTCCTCCCTCTGCAGTCTTGTCCAGTTTGATCCACTTGTTAGACATGGCCTTGCTGAAGCCCACCTTCCCACTGGGCAGCGTCTACAACAGAAGAGAAATCTGTGAGCTCCGAGACCCAGCCAGAGCGATCCACACTCAGCAGGGCGACATGCAGGCTGGCTGAAAGAAATGAAACATCTTGCAAGCTGCAGAAGACTTGCTGAAACTTTTTACAAAGTTTATTGTAGTATATTTTCACAGGCTGAACGCAAAGCTTGCCATGAGATTTATTTAATCTCAAGTAGCTCAGGGATGGAAAGACCCCCCCCATTGCACAGTAGTTTAATCCTGGCTTCACTATGAGTTTTCAACGACACACCTGAGCTAGACACACTGGGGCGAATCAAGCTCTTATTAAAACCCAGAATGGGCGAAGCTGCTATGCAACAGGAGTCCACCCCCGCAGCACACAGACAGGCACTGCCCTTACCATGAGCTGGCTCTGAGCCATGCCCTCTGCTGGGATGCAGCTGAAGACGCGCGCCTCATGGCTGCCCTTCTCCACGATCTCCTTGCCCTCCTCTGTCACCTCCCAATGCTTTGAGGAGCGGAGCTCAGCGCAGATCACCTGCAGGCACAACCCCCAGAACCTCAATCAGATGGGAGCCACCGTAATCCAAATCGATTTTAATTGGCCTAATTAGAAAAGTGTTAGTCTGAACATATTGGGCACGTCTGTTCATCAGAAAAGACATCAGAAGAAACCTTACATCAGTGATGCCCAAACACGGTCCTGGGGAGCCCCTATCCAGTAAGTTTTGTAGGTCACCCTAAATCGCTAATTTCTAAAGACTGGGAACACATGGATGATACTGATCAATTAAGCAAATAACTTGTTCAGTTAAGGGAACTCTGGTCATCGGGCCAGTTTACATGCTGGGAAAATGTCATGACTTGTTTTACTGTCATGACCTATTTAAGGTGGTACTGTCTGGATTACAATTTTGGTTTATGTTTGAATACAAATGTAATACATTATACAAAAAAAATCAAATACGACATGACGTTTCAAAGCAGGAATTGTTAAATTAAAACAAACCGAAACTATCTAAAATTATAATTCAGCCGTACCACCTTAAATAAGTCATGACAGTAGACAGGTAAGTCATGACATTTTTCCCAGCATGTAATCCAGGCCATTGAGGGCTGAAAAGGGTAGCTCATTTTTTTTTTGTACCAAATGATCTCTAAATGACTTCATTTAATAAATCGTCTGCTTGATTGATCACACTGAAATTGTTCCAGGTGTTAAGAAATTGATGATTAAAGGTCACCTATAAAACCTGCTGGATGGTTTTGTTTCGCATAGCAAGGCGAGTTGAAAAGCCTGAACTGTCCCATTGTAGATGAAAACCCTATACAGTGTATATGACTTTATGCCTGCAGTATTTCATTGTGTATTGAAAAGACCGGGAGGTGAGATTGAATATACAATACCGTACATCGTCCTATATTAGTCAGGACTGCCCAGTCTCTGACCACCTTCCAGCGCCTCCTCAAGACTCTTCAGACAGCACCTGTAGAAACTCCTCTTTACCCTCTGGACACTTTATCACTCTTCCTTAAATGCGCTTTACTTGCTCTTATCCGCTCTCTATTTTGCTGTATTTAATCCTGTACTTTAGAGTACTGTAATCTGTCACAAGTGTTATTTAATCTGTAGTATTTTGTATTTAATTATATCCTGATGTAACTATCACTGACACTGTTATCTGCTCCGTTATTGAATCGTATTTTGTCATATACTTGTACTTGCTAGAACCGAAGTCATTGTATTTATCTTGCTCTTAATTGTATTATTACTTGTACTGTGATTCTTGAAATGCATTTTTGTTTACGACTGTAAGTCGCCCTGGATAAGGGTATCTGCTAAGAAATACATAATAAATAAATAAATAAATAAATAAATAAATAAAATATTAATATTCACAGCTGTGTGACACCAAGCTAACAAACACTATATCACCCGCGTTTTGTTTTTTTTGACAACACACGTTTCGGTAACATTTTAACAACATGACCAACGTTTCGGCTTCAAGCGACATTAGCACTGCCTAGTCCTGAACCTGTTCTAGAAGGGTTCTGGAATACACGACCCGTTCTAGAACTGTGCAGAACCAGACTTGAACAATTCCGGAATGGGTTGCCCGCCACCAAAACCGATTTAGATCAACTGGAGACGGCTATGTTTGAATCATGTAACCATTTGAAGTACAGCAGTGCCGGTACACAGCGTCGCTGCGTCTTGCACAGACGCGGGCACGGATTGCATCACTTTCCTCCCAGTTCATTTTGCTGGGGCTGCACCTGAACCCTTTACCTCCCCGAGGGCTTGCAAGCTCTTAACGGCACCGACCACCAACTGATGATCCACCCCGAGACTCGCCGCCACCTGCTGGCTGTCAACGCCGCCATCCGCCTGATCGAGCCGCTGAAGAAGAGACTCCGCTGCGCCGCTGTCAGCCATGCTGCAAACAAACCCGGACAGGAACACTCGCCACACCGCGGCGGAAGTGACGTTGCGAAGGGTTAGCTATGGAAAGCGTACGGGCGAGGCGGCCATGTTGAGTGAGGTATTTCTGCAGCCGCACAACCAGTGACGTCACTGTTATTACTGGTAAGGTAAGTGGCATCCTCGCTATGCCAGACGTTTGTTATGCAAGAATAGGATATCTGTTTCTGCTTTATATGATCTAGCAATGCATTCTTCCATAGCTGTGAAGCAGTTACTGGCTTCCTATTTCTACTGCAGTATAGTCATATGAACTCAGTATGGCTTGAATTGTGATCTGTTCAAGTAAAGAGTTGACTAATATAAATTCAACTGGACGTATTATTTTATTTTGTATGGATTCTATTTATTATTATTAATAATAATAAAGACTCCCCCATAAAAGCTGTCAACCCCACAATTCAGTATTATAGCTATTTCAGTTAGAAGAATGTATTGCAATTTAAAAAAATAATCATTTTCCTAGGGTGTCCAGACGTCCCGGTTTGACCAGAACCGCCCCCTTCTCTGGTCCCGGTGTCCTGACATGCAAGTATGACATCCAGACAGACAGACCCCTTCATCCATTCCTGGAACCTGACACCTGTAACATTATTGTTTTGTACCAATAGAAATATACCACGCATCAAAAGAAACTTCTCACTCTTATAACACATTTATTTAAGAAAAATAATAATAGTAATAAGATATATAAATGATGGACATTGACGAAACGTTTTTGGTTTCTTTTTAATCACGCGATTATTCATCCATGACACTCTTGAGTGACTGAAGCAGATGCACTTAATCACCTAATTAGTGAGACAGCTGATTGGACGCTGGATATGGAGTGATTTCAGCTGTTGAATTGCAAGCTTGAATAAAAGCAATAAAGAAAATCACAGAAAAAAACCAATATGCCACGTCTGTCCAGAGAGCAGCGCCTTCGTGCGATCGGCATGTTGGAGGCTGGACCAGGGCAGTGTGCTGCGGCTCACCGTCTTGGGGGCTCACAGCCAGCGATTTCAAACCTGGCGAGACGGTGTAACCAGACACACTCTGTCAAGGACAGCGCCACCAACTGGGAGACCAAGAGTCTCAACACCTGCCCGAGATCCACAGATCATTCTGCAGCATCTTCGTGATGTTAATTGTTAATCAGCACAATACAAAGTCACTGCACCTGCTCTAAAACAGAGTTTGTCATTTTTCGATCACATCTAGTGAATTTTATCCAAATGTAAGTGATACGTTTCTTTTGATGCTCAAATGTAAGTGATACGTTTCTTTTGATGCTCAGTGTATCAAACATGCAAAGAATTGTTCAATGGTGTTATATATACTTTTAATTCAACCCTTTGAAAACAAGAAACATGCAAAATAGGATTACAGCAAGTAGTTTATCAGATTTTAAATGTTAGGATAAATATCTTTAAAAAAGCAGATTTCCCCATCGGTGGTTTCTAACAGCGCCCCCTATTGAAAAGGGAGGACTGGAGGACTTGCAGGCTCTGCCATCTTCATGGAACATAAAACTGTTTTTGTATCATTTGTGGGATTATAATGAGCCTTTTCTACTAAATTAACAGTGTGCTGGGATAGATTTAACATACAGTACTACTTTACCATATATATATATGTAGATACTCATCTATTAATACTGTGTAAAACAGGTCATTGATTTTATAACTTGATTAACTCAAAGCTTGTGAAAATGTGCTTCTTCCAGTTTCTCTGAAAACATGACATCCTGTACAATACAAAAGGAAATAAACAAACAAAAAAAGAACACTGATTTCCGTACGGTTCATTTTTCACCTATAGACGTCAAGTAACAGACCTTCGCAACCCTATTGGCTACTACAGAGTCATGTGACCAACAATAGTTGTGCTACTGACCACAAACCAGCCAATAATCACTCTAGCAGTCAGTAGTCAAAACAGATAGCGACTGCAGCTTTGACCTTACAGTGGAAGAGTTCCTCTTTAGCTAGATAAAGCCCATTACTGCCCACTGTCAACCCTCAGGGCAAATGTGTTCCACTATTACCCTCAACTCCTGTCTCTAGCAGGTCTAGTGAAATAACTGCTAGCATGCCAGCACCACTATATATTCAGTACTGTAGAACTGAACAAGAAACTATATATAGTTTACTACACAGGGTTCCCCACCCCACCCCAAAAAACACTTAATGGTTTGGTCATTGAAGAAATCCAGTCAAAATATTACTTGTTGATTTTATAAGGTTTCTTTTAGCATATCTGATATTTGTCCTGCAAGTACAGAATTGGGGTTTGTGCACGAATGATTTTTTTTTAAGCCCAGTTTAGAGACATCTATTGGGTGAAAATTAACCCAATACAGGTACAACACAACTCTGGATGAACAGAAACAGAATCAACAATTAAAAATTTTAAAAGCTACATTTAAAATTTTAGAGGGGTCATGTCATTCCGGACAGTGTGCTCCTCCTTGCTCTAGGGGGCGCTGCGGCGAGGCAGCGTGGTGCGGTACAGGGATTTCCCCATGGCTGTGATGAAGGTCACGGCCATTTCCTGTCGAGTGACCTCCACGTGGGCGAAGCCCCCCAACGAGGAGTGTTCGGCGTAGAAGAACTTGAGGGAATCTTCCGGAATGTCACCCTTGTGCTTCAGGGAGTGTTCCAAGAAGTTCCCAGCTCCGCTGACCACGTAGCCGACCCCAGACTCCTGAATATACTGCAGGGAAGAGAAGACAAGCACACGCTTCAGCCACTGCGGGATTCAACAAAAATCTCAAGATTTTAAAATCTGAATCCTCCAGCCTAGTTTTATTCCAGCGTTGGGGCAAACATTCCAACGTCAAGTGAAAACGCTGCTCGGATCCGGTGGCAAAAACGACCCTGTGATGCATTAGTTTGTACGAACAGATATCAAAACGATATCATGCAGAGGAAACTATACATTTGAACTAGCTGGAACACTGTATACTGTGCTGCATCATTCAAGACGATAGCCGTAGACTTAAGCACAATTATTTTACCCCCGCCCTAATTTAGAATGGCCAATTTCGTTCCCTCACTGCAGCGACTCCCCATAAAAGCGGGAGTCCTCAGATCACACACCTAGGAGCTCTACAGCGGCAAGCTTCCAGCTTCTGGGAGGTTAAAGGCCAGCCGGGTCTGCTCTGAGCTCCCTGTAGGGGTCTCTGTAGCTCGACAAGGGGTTTTGCCTCCCTAACTCACCTGCAGGTTGTGGTCGTGGCCGCACAGGTAAGCCGTGACCTTGTGTTTCAAGAGCAGGGGCCTCAGTTTGTCCAGCAGGCAGTGCGTGGGGCCGTGCTCGGCCACTGACCACACAGGGTAGTGACCGGCCACCAGCAGGAAGTCAGCGCGGGAGCCCTCGAGCTGCTCCGAGAGCCACTGGAGCTGCCGGGCCGCGCCGGCTGCGCTCAGGGGGCCCCGGGGCCTCTCGTCGGAGAAGTCGTCCGAGTTTCCGCACAGCAGAACGGTGTCCAGCATGAGGACGGTCAGGGTGGCGTTGGAGCCGGGCACGCGGAAGTGAAGGTCGTAGAAATAGCTGGGGAAGTTCCTGTAGAAACGACAGCATCCGCCGATAAGGACTCGCTCGCCCGCATCACTCCTCAAAGAGCGTGGTGCGACTAGGGCTGCTGCTCCTATTACTGCACAGCACACAAAGTAAACACAGGCGGGATCACCGTGGCTATTAGTTTGCACGCCTCAATGAAATATTCATTGCTCAATTGATCACCCTGGGGCTCTATTCTGGGGGCTCTTGTAGCTAGCTAACCAGGGAAACACGTGAAAACTTCAGAATTATCTGCTGTGCTCTTCCGTTTAGATTTGGTTTCTAGGTGCCCTTTTTTAAAAGGTACAGTAAGATGTGCAGTGTGTGTGCGTCTCAGGTCTCACCACCTCTTGGACAGCTTGCTGTAAGATGTGCAGTGTGTGTGTGTGCGTGCGTGCGCGCCTCAGGTCTCACCATCTCTTGGACAGCTTGCTGTAAGATGTGCAGTGTGTGAGTGTGCATGTGTGCGTCTCAGGTCTCACCATCTCTTGGACAGCTTGCTGTAAGATGTGCAGTGTGTGAGTGTGCATGCATGCGTGCCTCAGGTCTCACCATCTCTTGGACAGCTTGCTGTAAAATGTGCAGTGTGTGTGTGTGTGTGCATGCGTGCGTGCCTCAGTCTCACCATCTCTTGAGACAGCTTTCTGGAAGATGTGCAGTGTGTGCGTGCGTGCGTGCGTGCATGCCTCAGGTCTCACCATCTCTTGGACAGCTTGCTGTAAGATGTGCAGTGTGTCCGTGCGTGCGCGCCTCAGGTCTCACCATCTCTTGGACAGCTTGCTGTAAGATGTGCAGTGTGTGTGTGTGCATGCGTGCGTGCCTCGGGTCTCACCATCTCTTGGACAGCTTGCTGTATGCGATCTGAGCCGACACGTTCCCCGAGTGGTCGTGGTTTCCAGCCAGGACGTACCAGGGCAGGTCCTCCAGAGAGTCTGCAGTGAAGACGTGCTCAAACGTCTCCTAGCAGGACAGACAACGCACGCAGGGTCAGCACAGAGAGCAGACATCTCATTTCACACTATCCTTTTAACTGGTTTGGATATTTCTAAATCATAGAAAAGTACTTTGAGTGCTCAGAGTTATTTAAAATTTACTTTTTTCTTTAAACCAGGGAAAGTGCTTTGAACCGATACAAAAAAACACCCTTATCAAAATGGACGGAACTTTCACTTGTATTCCGGTAATCTCCATGACAACCATTAGTGATCAGTCTGGGCGTCTACATAACCCGACAGTTCATTTTCCAGCATCTATTCCAACAAATAAACACGCAGTCATGGTGTTTATACCACAATGCGGGAAGTGCAAGAGAAACGAGAAGATCTGGCAAATTTGAGAAGCAGCGGGGTTTTCCAAAACAGTACAAAGCACTGTCCCACATCACACACACACACACGAAAATAAAACCATCACCCATTTGAGCAACGGCACAAACAAAAATAATGCTTGGGTATATTAACAAAAGTAGAAGTTTAAGGAGGCGAGGATGAGGTTGTATTATGTGAGACTAAATGGTGTGTCCAGTTTGGGTCCCCACAGCAACAAAGGGACATTGTGGCCCTGGAGAGAGTCCAACAAAGACCGAGGTCTTCATGTGATCACAATAAACATTAGGGCAGCAGTGTGGAGTAGTGGTTAGGGCTCTGGACTCTTGACCGGAGGGTCGTGGGTTCAATCGTGTGTTTTTCTGAAGTGAAGGGGGTTCTGAAGGCCAGGACTGCATGCAAGGGGGGGGGAGGGAGTTTCAAGCCCCGCCAGACAGGAGCTGCTCACCTTGAACCTCTTGTCGTGAGCGCTGTGCACGCCGCTGTAGTAGAAGTTGTCTCCGAGAGCCAGGACGAAGTCGGCCCCCATGGACTCTGCCACCCTGCCCATCTCGCGGGCTGTCGCCTTTTCGATGGGCGTGAGGTAGGGGGGGTACGGGAGGCCCCCCCAATCTCCCAGCGCTAGAAACCGGATCGACGACCTGTTACCTGAGAGAAGGAACGGGACGTCACTAAACCGGATCAGAGAGACGAGGAGTGCCCTGCAGCGCAGAGCGATGGACCAACTGCTGCCAAACATAGGCGTGATTCACACACACACTGTACCCCTCGCCTTGCAGCACAACCAACACTACATATACCTCAATCATTTATTTGTATAATCGCTGGTTATGAATTCTACAAATGCCAATTATAATGAACTGGGGTAAAGATTATTAATTATTAGTTAATTTATACAGAAAACAAAACATACTAGAATGCAATACACCTGTGTGTTCAAGGTGTGTGTGATGTTAAATATGTAATTAATGGTATTGAACTATAGTTCTAAGAAAATGAAGTAAAACGACTTTCACATCGTGATCCTGATACAGTGAGATTTCTCCCAGTACTCCCCCAGTATTGAAAAACCGCTGTTGTGATCTTCTGTAAAATCCTGGTTCTAATTCCACCCCCCCTGGCTCTTTGGAGGTTTGCTGTGCGTCTCACAAAACAGACTTACGGTGGTCAAGATCCAGGGAGGGTTTAGGGAAGCAGAGCATCATGGGAAGTGCCGACAGCAACACAGCAAGCTGGAGCCCCCCCCGCACCATCTGAGGAGACAGAACGAGACGGCACGTCAGATCAACCGGTAAATATTACACTCCCGTCCCAAACACCAAATTGATGGAACAGACAGAGAGAAAGAGCGTGGCAACCCATTCCATCCCCTCCCCACTCTCTGTGTGAAGAAGAGTCTCCTTCAGCAACATGACTAGGTAACCCATTCCATCCCCTCCCCACTCTCTGTGTGAAGAAGAGTCTCCTTCAGCAACATGACTAGGTAACCCACTCCATCCCCTCACCACTCTCTGTGTGAAGAAGAGTCTCCTTCAGCAACATGACTAGGTAACCCATTCCATCCCCTCACCACTCTCTGTGTGAAGAAGAGTCTCCTTCAGCAACATGACTAGGTAACCCATTCCATCCCCTCACCACTCTCTGTGTGAAGAGTCTCCTTCAACAACATGACTAGGTAACCCATTCCATCCCCTCACCACTCTCTGTGTGAAGAAGAGTCTCCTTCAGCAACATGACTAGGTAACCCATTCCATCCCCTCCTCACTCTCTGTGTGAAGAAGAGTCTCCTTCAGCAGCATGACTAGGTAACCCATTCCATCCCCTCCTCACTCTCTGTGTGAAGAAGAGTCTCCTTCAGCAACATGACTAGGTATCCCATTCCACAGCTTTGTTACTGGTCTTTCCCCAGTTGGTGACTGGTGGATTAACGCAGAGACCTGGGTTCACACATCTGCATTGCCCATCCACAACAGAACAAAGGGGCCTCCCCGCTGGTACAGCAGCCATTGTCCTGGTCTCCTGGGGTGCAGGATCAACCCCAGGGACAGCTCACTACAGCCCCAGGCTTTATTCCAACACAAGCCTGTTTGTTTTGTTTTTAAAATGCCACACATGTAGAATGTTCTAGTGCCTTTGGTATAAAATAAAATTACAGTTTTACCTTGTCAAGACATTCAAAAAGAACAAACATACAACAAACTGTTACTACAAAACACTGCTCTGATAAAGACTGGGATAAGAAATTGGTTCTGGTGTTCCCGCGGGTTAGGGAAACAAAACCAACAGGGACTGTTTCTCCTCATCACGCTGCAGCGAACCCTGCTGGCCAGGCGTCCGGTGAGCTCGCACCTGCAGGGCTGGCCGTTCTCCTGTTTATCACGCTGCGGTGAACCCTGCTGGCCAGGCGTCCGGTGAGCTCGCACCTGCAGGGCTGACCGTTCTCCTGTTTATCACGCTGCAGCGAACCCTGCTGGCCAGGCGTCCGGTGAGCTCGGAGCGGACACCTGCAGGGCTGATCGTTCTCCTGTTTATCACGCTGCAGCGAACCCTGCTGGCCAGGCGTCCGGTGAGCTCGGAGCGGACACCTGCAGGGCTGATCGTTCTCCTGTTTATCACGCTGCAGCGAACCCTGCTGGCCAGGCGTCCGGTGAGCTCGGAGCGGACACCTGCAGGGCTGGCCTTTAGGAGGCCTGCAGCTCGTGGACCTTTGCCAAGTTCCTGGATGTAAAGAAACGGCTGGTGGTCAGATCGCAGGACGCCCACGGATGTGATGGGACATTCTAAAATTGGAGGAACAAATTCAGAGGGGTAAAATAATTGGGCACTATAATTTAATTTTTTATATAAAAAAGGCAAAAAAAAAAAAAGCTACTTAAAGTTAAACCCCCTAACTTGCAGAATGAGCTTTATAGAAAACAAACTCCACATGACTTGTTTTTGCTATTATTACTCAAGAGCTGTGGTGCTCTTTACAGGACAGAACGCACGCAGCAGTTTCAATGCATGCAGTAAAACCAGGAGGCAGGAAACATCTCATTTTAAGGAAGCAGTCTGGTTTTGCGGTTGGACCTGATGTTTAACCGTTTCCTGAATCGTTTCAGTTATTCCAGCCCCATGCAGCTCGTTTCATGTACAAGATCGTATGGGTTGATTGGGAGAAACAGAAGTACAGAAACCTGCAGGCCTTAATGTAGGGCAGCAGTGTGGAGTAGTGGTTAGGGTTCTGGACTCTTGACCGGAGGGTCGTGGGTTCAATCCCAGGTGGGGGACACTGCTGCTGTACCCTTGAGCAAAGTACTTTACCTAGATTGCTCCAGTAAAAACCCAACTGTATAAATGGGGAATTGTATGTAAAAATAATGTGATATCTTGTAACAATTGTAAGTCGCCCTGGATAAGGGCGTCTGCTAAGAAATAAATAATAATAATAATAGTGTAAGCAACCCTGGATGGAGAACACCACAGGTAACGGCACTCGACCAAAAGAATCATAGAACACAGCTCTGTACCAAATATTAAGCCAATAACTCGGGGCGTTCGGGTTCTGTGCCCAAGAAATGCCGGTCACACGGTGGCGATGGCAACAGTATTAGGTCTAGTGTTGTGATCAACACATTTCCCATACAGCGTGCGTACAGAACCCTGCAAATACGAAGGCAGTATCTCAAAAGGTATCTGGTACTGACCTCTCGGCTGCACGGCTTGAACGGAGAGACGTTGGTCTTTGAAATGCTTGTTTTGCGATTGGCGTCCAGCCCTTGCTTTTTAAATGTCGTTTACGAGGGAGCCCCACGCGATCCAGTTAAACCCGTCCTACTGCACGCTTCACTCGCAATATAAAAGCAGCAGGCACGCACGCACGCAAATATTACAAAACACAGTCTGTAGTGAAACGAAGTGCTTCCAAACGTTTGCTCATTCTAATCCAAAGGCTTGCTTCACACTTCTTATCTTCTGCACACGGCACTCCTCTGTTGTGTGAGATACCAAAAGGAAGAGTGTTGACTCGCCAATTCAGAGGTCAGGCAACTAAATAGGACCAAACGACGGTCAAGAGGACAGAGAGGCTGGCCGGTCTGACCTTGAGGGAGTGGGGGGAAAAAAAAAAAACAGTTTGCGTCTCACACCGCACCCTGGACTAGGGTTTGAATAATTGAACAGTGTCGTTCACAGCCATCTGTTACAAATGTGACTCAGAGAGGTTTTCATGGCTGGATCGCATTGATATCGGAGTCTGCTATACAACATTTTTGATCTAACCCTGACGACTCTGTTTAAAAAGGCATACACAGAGTTAAAACAAATTCCAGTGAATCTTACCTTGAAAGAAAACCTCATACTGTTTTTTTTTTGCTGGGGAAGCAGGCGTTTGTTACACACTTATATATATAGCTACACTGTGAATACCAGTAGCTATAAACTGGACAGCTAAGCCATTTACCTGTAACCAAAACCCAACCCTTGTACAAACAGAAATATTCAATGCATTTCTCCCTGTCTGAACACACAGGCCTCGCCCTTCACGCACACACTCGTCAGTATTTCTAACCTGCTTTTCTACACCTGCCTGCTTAACCACAGGCAGGGGTCCCTCATTCCATTGGAGACAGGTGTTTCCCATCCTGGCTCCTGGCCCCCGAGGCATTCTGGGGGATGTAGTCCTGTAATCCTACTTGGACTACATTTTTCCTTTCTCCAACTCAAACCCCCAGTAGCCAGACGCATTGGCTCGCATTGAGTACCAGTCCTGTGAACGACTTGTCTGCAACGCAAGTATCTGCAAGGAGTGCTGGACGCATTACCTTCACTAAGAGCTTCAAATAAAATGACCATTCAAATACATCGTTCACATTTACCACGATACAGGAAAAGGCGCGCTGGGCAAAAACACTGAAGTCAAAATGAAAAACGACGAAATGAAAAAGCAACTTACTTCTGCGGTCCTGTTTGTTCTTTCACTACTGCTGCTGCTCAAAAAAGTCCCCCTCCTGCCCTTCCTGTTGACAGCTCCCTCGCTCGCACACAGCGTGCTTTATCATCTGATAAAAAGCAGAACTGACTCTGTCAAAGGTTGAACCCAGGCAGCAGGGCGGAGCGAGAGGTCTAACAGACAGGACGGTGACTCGCCCTGCTGTGAAACAAGCTCGCGATCAGCACGGGACTGCTTTTACTGAGGAGGAGTTTGTGGGGCTTTGTTTTTTGTTTTGAGGGAGAGAAAAAAAAATTGGCTGTGTTTCATTAGTAACTCTTCAGGCAGTAAACTTAAAATGAACCTGCAAATCCGAGAACGAAAGTGAAATTAAAGTGGACTCCCACACTGACCTTCAGTCAAGGACAGCTGCTTGGCAAGAGTATTGCAGCCAGGTACAGTTAAACCTCTTCACAGTCTCACATCAAGTGTACCTCCTCCTCCTCATCCATCATCCTCCATCATCATCTGCCTCCCTAGTTTTTAAATAAGAATTTTCCTTTTTATAAACAGAGTTGCTGTAGCCTTAATAAAGGGTATTCTGACTGTCCAATTTAAACAAAGCATTACTGTTTAAAAATGTACCAGAAAGTGACTTACTTCCCCAAAGCTCTTAATACCCTCCCCTCCCCCCTCTCCACAGTACGCGACTAACCCTCACAGACCCATGAGCAATACTGTCCAACAGCAGTAAAGTCAACCATTCTCACAGTCCACACTAACCCTGTCTGCTCCTCTCTACACCAGACACGTTTTCCACGAGGAGTTTGAGAGACGTCTGGAAAACGCATGTGGATTCCCAGCAAGATCATCACAGGAAGCAGTTCCCTGTCACGGGGTACGAGTGTGTTAAAGCACACCTGTACCTCTGAAACACTGACCACTCGACCCAAAAGGTTGAAACAGGGTTCCGTTGGGTCACCATGGCGATAACCCTGTGTTCTACAGGGTCAAGATCGCAAGAACAGCACTTTAGATAAGCTGTCACAATGCAACAGGCTGGTTTGTTCTTCGCTTACATTATTAGCGTTTGTGTCCTTTTCACTACTCCCCTAATGGTTGTGTAGTTGAACTTTGACTCACCCTGCTGCATGAACGTATGAAAGAATATGTAAAAAACATACCTCACCGACACACTGCTTAGTGGAAAGGAAAGCTTTGAGGGCTGATTCTCAAATGTACGATGAGGGAAGTGTTTTCTTAAGGCGACTTACAGAGACTAGGGTGTGAACTATGCATCAGCTGCATAGTCACTTACAACTACGTCTCACCCGAAAGACGGAGCACAAGGAGGTTAAGTGACTTGCTCAGGGTCACACAATGAGTCAGTGGCTGAGGTGGGATTTGAACCGGGGACCTCCTGGTTACAAGCCCTTTTCTTTAACCACTGGACCACACAGCCTCGGGACTGCATACAAAACAAGCATAAGATGTGTTGAAATATTTCTAAGTGCTTGTACTCCTCACATATTGAACCTTGAGACTTTCTTTTCAATGACAGATCATGTAATGTTCAAATTTTACCATGCATTAGTAAGACCTCACCTAGAATATTGTGTTCAGTTCCGGTCACCTCGTTACAAAAAGGATATTGCTGCTCTAGAAAGAGTGCAAAGAAGAGCAACCAGAATTATCCTGGGTTTAAAAGGCATGTCATATGCAGACAGGCTAAAAGAATTTAATCTGTTCAGTCTTGAACAAAGAAGACTACGCAGTGATCTGACTCAAGCATTAAAAATCCTAAAAGGTATTCACAATGTCAACCCAGGGGACTTCTTTGACCTGAAAAAAGAAACAAGGACCAGGGGTCACAAATGGAGATTAGATAAAGGGGCATTCAGAACAGAAAATAGGAGGCACTTTTTTACACAGAGAATTGTGAGGGTCTGGAACCAACTCCCCAGTAATGTTGTTGAAGCTGACACCCTGGGATCCTTCAAGAAGCTGCTTGATGAGATTCTGGGATCAATAAGCTACTAACAACCAAACGAGCAAGACGGGCTGAATGGCCTCCTCTCGTTTGTAAACTTTCTGATGTTCTTATATCGTAAGAGAGGTCTGCATAGTTTCCATCTTCATACCAAAAGCACGACACAGCTCATGCAGTTAACCCAACGGTGCTTGACTGAAGAGGAAGTGTTTTTATAGCTGGCATGTATACACACTCTCCCCATTTCATTGAATTTGAATCACGAACCGCGTCTCGCGAGACAAGTTGCGATTCTGCCTGCCTACAGCAACGCCTATCGTGACATGACAGCATCACTCTACCCATAATGCTGTGCGCAGCAGCACCCAACGTTTTAAAATCTCCAATATTTCAGTGTTGGCTGCATGAATAAAAGTTGCCATGACCATGACACGGGCGCGTGGAAACTTTATTCACAGCTCTGTTCCACTGGCAGTGGAATGCAAACTATTTTGAAACCTCAATTCTATTTAAAGAGACAGTGCCTCATAACAGAACTGCTATCTTTAGAAACCTGCTACAGCTTTAACTATTAGTGCCAGGGCTGCCACCATCAGAAACACAGCACAGGGATGGAAATAAGACTCCTGTTGCACAGCAGTTTCACCCATTCCAGGTTTTACTAGGAGCTTGATTAGCCCCACTGAACAGGTAACAAGCCCAGGTGTGTCTTATTAAACTCCTAGTAAAACCAGGAAGGGATCAAACTGCTATGCAACGGGGGGTCTTATTTCCATCCCTGAAAACACAAAAACACTATCGGGACCACATCTTAGGCCTGGAGCACATTCGGTTAAAATCTATCCAACACTGTCAAGTGAAGTATTATTTACAGCATGACAATCTTACTCCTTGACCTCGAGATACAGGCTACAGTGCGGTTATCACCGGGTTTAATTCAAACCTCCCCAAACTGCACGCTGGAGTGTCATTTTTTGTTTTTGTTAGGGCAATGGTCTCCAGTATTGGCACGCCTGGCGTTTTAAAGGTTAATTACAGAAAGGAAACCATTGCGTTGACTTGAAGCATCAGTCTGGCGTGTTTTACACGTGCTACTCCACAGCATTTATAGCTTCGGGACACGTAATATTGATCCAAAAACACGTGTATATTCACGCTGCACTAGTTCAGGGAATTAATGACATTTGTATCATAGAGTTAATGTGCCATTTTTTCCCATTAAAAGCGGGCAAGTATTTATAGCTGACAGATACCTGCGTGTATAGACTGTACCTCCCGCAATATTTACAATAGGAAACTGCACAGTTAAAGCAAAGGAATTTGTAATGCGTGGACATGCGTTTACCTCGAATGAGAGTGGACGGGTCTGTTTAAAGGGGCGCAGTCCGCCGGGTCGCTTCGGGTCAGCAGTCTTGAGTCTCCGCTCAGGCGCCTCCGGGACTCGCGTGTTTTTTTTTTGTGCTCGGTGTTTAAGTTAAAGTCTCACAAACTTTGGAACGGTCGGAAAACTTTAAAATACCTGGAATTGCTATTTAATTAAACCCGATTTGCTGCGGATAAGGGTACGTTTTAAACTTTATCATTTCAAGGGGGGGCGAGAAACTTTAAACACACACACACACACACAAACACGCGTTTTCAACCCCACGCGAGGATAGATCCTAAACTTACGGACTATGTTTTTTTTTTTAAATAAAAGAAAATTTCAAACAGCTAACCGAATGACGATAGTCAAGATATTATATATTTTTTTTTTAAGTTTTCAAAAGTTTAAACTCGCAGATAAAAAAATACGAATTAACACTAAAATAACAACAATGCAAACGCTTAAAGTGTACCTACAGGTTTAAAAAAAAAAAAAGGCCAGAGCGTCTTGCTTTGTTGTCGTTAAAATAAAGCGAAAGGTAACTAAAAGCGATGTTTTTTCTATTTTTTTTTTATTTTTTTTAAACTACTCGTTCTTTATCACCGCTTCTTCCTCCAGTTCCCAAACTGTAAACTGCGATCACGCCGGCTCCTCCTGATCAATCCCCTTATTGGATAATCAATCCGTGCAAAAAAACCAAACGCCCCAGCAATGCAGATATTTAAGGGGAAGGGGGGGGGGCGAGGCTGGAGACAAAGGTCAAGGTAAAGTATTCTGCCGAGGAAGCGTTATTTGCATTGATTTAGTTACACGAGAGTCCAACCCTTATCTGAACACGGTTTTTTGTTGTTGTTTTTTTAAGAAAACAAAAGCGTCCCCCCCTCCTTTTTAATCACTTACCTCGCTGTTTTGCTATATTATTAAATAGAATATTGGTAATACATTAACTATATATATATATATATATATATATATATATATATATATATATATATATATATATATATATATATAGTTTTCATTAAAAAAAAGAATCCAATCAAAGAGGCTATAATGTACCACATCCAATGAGACTGATTAAACCCAGGCGCACCTCGGTTATGTTAAATAGTATCGGCCACAAAACCAAACTTGATGATTTAATTGCGTTAGAATTGGGGCGAGACGGGACCGTTTCTTGTTTGTTATGTGAATGAAAAGTAACCGTCGACTGAATTAGCGTCCAGCTCTGTATTCATTACACGTAGGTCCGGAGACGGGTTTTAAATTACACATTTCAGAAGGTTTAAACAGTAAGGCAACGCGTAACATATCACAACATGCCTTTTATTTATTAAAAAAAAAAAAAACTCTTTTTTCACTTTTTCATGTTGAAAATTATAACACTGTAACCAGCTGTACAAGTTCAATCAGTAGCACAACTAATTGTAGCTACAACCGCAGGAAAAGCAAACTGACAGAATATGTTTACGCCATTTAGTATTTCGACCTACTAAAGCAAGTGATTATAAGTGATTCCCGCGTTGGTTTTGTGAGCGTATCCCCCGTGGATAAACTACATTCAGAATCCCTTCGTGAACATTAATTTGCGGTGTGCATATTTAATTTAATTCGGTGTTTTTTTTTTAACAAAACGCCAGCTGACGTATACTATCTACCGTCCTGCCTGTAGTAGCAAACACCAGAAGTAGAATTTCTACATCATCAGCAAACGGACCTTTTTGGATGTCCAGTTTGTTTATTTCCAAAGGTCAAACTTTGTCCCAACGACATAGGAATTTAAGGTTAGCGATATTCAAAAACAACATGTATTATTTGTTTGTTTAGATATATATATATATATATATATATATATATATATATATATATATATATATATATATATATATATATATATATATATGTATGTATCTAGCTCTTTTATTTAACATCATGTAATCAAAGAAATATCGCAAAAGTCTACCGGAAGCCAAAATAGTAGTAAAGTATTTCATGTTAGATCTCAAAATGTCACATTTTATCAATTCATGTCAATTTTTCTTTTAAGTATATGGAAAACTACAAAGCGGTATGTAATTCAATGTGTTGTTAACGTAACATTATGCAGCAGGTTCGACTTTATGAAGCAAAATTAGTTCATCCTTTCGGGTGATGCAAAACTTTCGGCTGTACGCCCAATGTGCAGACGGGTCCGGCCGCTACAGCCGGGCCAGTTCACGCTGTCTCTGCCCGCCTCGCACCCTCATACGGGGTCTGGTCCCAATCTCCTTGCGGGACTCGGGGTTTGAGATTATTATTATTATTATTATTTGTTTATTTAGCAGACGCCTTTATCCAAGGCGACTTACAAAGACTAGGGTGTGTGAACTATGCATCAGCTGCAGAGTCACTTACAACTACGTCTCACCAGAAAGACGGAGCACAAGGAGGTGAAGTGACTTGCTCAGGGTCACACAATGAGTCAGTGGCTGAGGTGGGATTTGAACCGGGGACCTCCTGGTTACAAGCCCTTTTCTTTAACCACTGGACCACACAGCCTCCTGTTTGTGCTTCAAAGCAGAGGAATGCAAACAATTCTCTGCGCTTTGACTTCATTTATGTTTAACAAGCTATTTATATATTATTATTGTTGTTATTATTATTATTATTTATTTCTTAGCTGACGCCTTTATCCAGGGCGACTTACAATTGTTACAAGATATCACATTATTTTTACATACAATTACCCATTTATACAGTTGGGTTTTTACTGGAGCAATCTAGGTAAAGTACCTTGCTCAAGGGTACAGCAGCAGTGTCCTCCACCTGGGATTGAACCCACGACCCTCCGGTCAAGAGTCCAGAGCCCTAGCCACTACTCCACACTGCTGCCCTATAATAATTGTTTTATAACTGATATTTTGGTATACGCAATATACAATGCCGTACCCGTGTTTAACCGCGGTCTACACGTTTCTGATTTAAACTTCAACTCCCAGAGTCCGCTTCGAACGCACTTCCCCCTGGCAACTAATCGTGTGGCGTGTTTATTTCCACCTGTAGCCTAGGCGACGGTGGCGCGGTTGCCAGGCGACGAGCGAGCAGGAGACCCCAACTCGACATAGCAACAAGATTAAAAAGCCTTAAAACGTCGTTTAAAACGTCGCCTCTCTCAAGCAGCTTTGCAATGCCTGTAACTACAAACAACGCTGACGGGATCAGACCCCCTCTGCACGAACAGATTTCAGAGTTACAGAGGAAAATCCAGCTTCTGGGTACGTATGCAACGATATATTAATACATGATATAACTGGACAGCAGTTTAGAGCATGGTTTGCGGCCTACTGAGATGACGTATAAATACGTTCAGTAAGAGCTATTATTATTATTATTATTATTATTATTATTATTATTATTATTATTATTATTATAATTTTATGGTGGGCTTCGAGAGTCGACATGTTTAGAACGAATGCTAGACAAAGATATCCTCAACATTTTCTAAAAGTCACGTATCTCTAAATATTATTCGTGAATACTAGATTCACAGTGTATGTTTTTGTACGTGAAAAAAGTACAGTAGCGGGTCGCACATGCTTTATAAAAAGAAAAACCGCAACATTTTAAGATATTGTCAGAAATACAAAGCATTGTTATTTATCAAAACAAACAAACAAATACAAACTACTAACGAAAATAAATGAATTTAGTAAAAAGACGACTAACACCAGCTAACACGGCTTGAGTAGTTTCCTTGGTCTTTCATTCAGAGTATTGCATGTTTAAAACACATCAGGTTTGGACTCGATTTGCTGGAGGATGACAGATCTCCCTTGCAGTTTTTTTCCAACCCTCTTGAAAGACGTTAAGTGTGATAAAACAAAGGCGACATATTGTATAACTTAAAGAGCCATACTGTCATAAAACCGAGTGTTGCAGTTTGAAATAAAAGCGTCTATACCCCGTTCAACGCAGGATAGGAAACCATTTCTGAACAGTTTGACGGGGTGTTTAATGAGGATCTGCGTTAGCCGTTGCGTGCCGCCTCGGATTATGTATTAAGGGTCGTCCCAGGTAAATGCGATCCGGGGTCAAATGTGATCTCTGCTTAAGTTAGTACAGTGCATCCCAAAACGCGAACCCAGTTGCAACGCTAATCGGAACCAGCTGAGACCGGTCCCATGTTCACAGTACTGATCCTAATCTGAAGCGCTGTGCTTCCAACGCCTCGCGTGTATGCAGGGGTTGCTGGTGCGGCTTTCAAAAAAACAACCACTGCTCTGAAAATCTGAACACAGCAGGGCAACGAGACACAGGCAGGTGTTTAAAACAAAGTGTTTCCACTGAAATCCCGACAGCAGAGCCGAATGATTTGCAAGCACACGTTAGATGAGCCTGTTTATATATATATATATATATATATATATATATATATATATATATATATATATATATATATATATATATTTTTGACGCTTGTATTGCATCACAAATTTAGTTCAGTAGTCAATAGCCCTAACAGCTGTGGTAATCCAATATGCTGTGAATTTGCTTGGAAAGCAGAATGACGGATTGGTTTATTTATTACCCCCACCCCCCCAGGGCGATTTACAGTCGTAAACAAAAATACATTTCAAGAATCACAGTACAAGTAATAATACAATTAAGAGCAAGATAAAATACAATGACTTTGGTTCTAGCAAGTACAAGTATATGACAAAATATGATTCAATAACGGAGCAGATAACAGTGTCAGTGATAGTTACATCAGGATATAATTAAATACAAAATACTACAGATTAAATAACACTTGACAGATTACAGTACTCTAAAGTACAGGATTAAATGCAGTAAAATAGGGGGCAGATAAGAGAAAGTAAAGCGCATTTAAGGAAGAGTGATAAGTGTCCAGAGGGAAAAGAGGAGTTTCTACAGGTGCTGTCTGAAGAGGTGAGTCTTGAGGAAGCGCCGGAAGGTGGTCAGGGACTGGGCAGAATATAGACACTGCAATCGCTTTCAAATACATGCAAAATATTGTAACATGCAGTCTGTCCCATGCGCAGTGTAGTGATGGAAATAAGACTCCTGTTGCACAGCAGTTTCACCCATTCCAGGTTTTACTAGGAGCTTGATTAGCCACACTGTCTAGGTAACAAGCTCAGGTGTGTCTTATTAAACTCATAGTAAAACCAGGAATGGATCAAACTGCTGTGCAATGGGAGTCTTATTCCCATCCCTGCAGTGGTACGTTTTATAACCTATTATGTTGTTTTGTAATTTTAAATAAACCTTGTTTTTTATGGGGGGGGGCGGGGGGCTGTAATCTTTTTCTAACCAAAAATAATTGTTACAAACGGTGCAGATTAGAGCACGTTGGAACAGTAATACTGTGACGTCATCACTAATCTTATTCCCGACGAGAATCGTGTTTGTGAAAGTTACAGTGGATCAGCGGCACTGCTGCCCAGATGTTTTGTTCCTCTCTCTATTGCTGATTGGTCCATGATGAGATGTTGGGGGTGTTCCATGATGAGATGTTGGGGGCGTGGTGGGTGTCATGTAGTCAAACTGGGCATCGGAAAATGACTTTAATTCAGTCTCCCCTCTGGTATTGGCGTGATACAGCAGTCTGGCTATATTTTAAAAGACCAATAAGCGAAAAAAACGTAGGCAGAGAAAAAAAACAAGCATTGCCAGTGCGATGGGCATTCGTGTTTGAGGGTGCATTGTTTTTTTTGCCTTGCAGAGGGCGACAGGAAAGCCTATTACGAGAGCTCCCAATGGACCATCAAGAAAAACAAGGAGAGCATTCTGCAGCTCAGGAAGGAGAACAAAAAGTTACACAAGAAGCTGGCCGACACGCTGGCAGTAAGTGGCTGTTTGGATAAGAACCCACAGGCTGGCCAGGAAGCCCCGTGCTTCATCCTCTAGTGCAGGGGTTATGTGAGTGTGCTAAACATGCTGGAGACCGACCGACCCCATAATTACATGATGTTATCCAGAACTGAAACCCACTGCCTCCCACACTGCAGCCCAACTCTCTAAACCACTGAGCTCCTCAAAGCCACTGCCTCCCACACTGCAGCCCAACACTCTAAACCACTGAGCTCCTCAAACCCACTGCCTCCCACACTGCAGCCCAACTCTCTAAACCACTGAGCTCCTCAAAGCCACTGCCTTCCACACTGCAGCCCAGCGCTTTCTTTATCTAACCACTGAGCTACTCAAACCCACTGCCTTTCACACTGCAGCCCAGCGCTTTCTTTATCTAACCACTGAGCTCCTCAAACCCACTGCCTTCCACACTGCAGCCCAGCGCTTTCTTTATCTAACCACTGAGCTCCTCAAACCCCCTGCCTTCCACACTGCAGCCCAGCGCTTTCTTTATCTAACCACTGAGCTCCTCAAACCCACTGCCTTCCACACTGCAGCCCAGCGCTTTCTTTATCTAACCACTGAGCTCCTCAAACCCACTGCCTTCCACACTGCAGCCCAGCACTTTCTCTAACCACTGAGCTCCTCAAACCCACTGCCTTCCACACTGCAGCCCAACTCTCTAAACCACTGAGCTCCTCAAACCCCCTGCCTTCCACACTGCAGCCCAGCGCTTTCTTTATATAACACTGAGCTCCTCAAACCCGCTGCCTTCCACACTGCAGCCCAGCGCTTTCTTTATCTAACCACTGAGCTCCTCAAACCGATTACCTCCTGCACTGCAGTAACCTACTTTCTGTTCATTCATTTTGTTCTAGTTGCAGAGTTGAAGTGAATCCACTTCTATTCCATTTTCTTCTTCTTGCAAGCAGTAAAGCAGCATGCAGGATCTGAGCTTGAAACTCACACTGGACCTGCTGCATCCAGTCCTGGGGTTCAGAACTACCTTCAACTATTAATGATATTATCTAAACGATCAGGAGCCAGGAATTTGGATGTTAAAAAAACGTTACATCCTTATAGATGCATGAAGAGCTCCCTATTAGTAAACCTACAGATTCAGTGGTGAGTTTATCATGCTGTGATGACAAGTAGATTTTTTATTTTTCCAGGGAGACGACCGCGTGATAAAGGATGCCTTTTGTAATCGCAATGTTGAGAAAAACGCACTGCGGAACAAGACCGGACAGGTAGGCTGTTGGTATTGCAACCTCAGTCAGATTTGCAACTGTAGTTTTGTACACCGTTACGCATTTTAAAAGACATGAAACATGCCTCTTCTTCCTGGCTATCGGAATCAAAGGAGACACAGCGAACTGGAAGGGAAAAGGCATTTCCAGTCGCTGTGTCTCCAAATGGAGGTTCGATCACTGCTTGCGGCTCAAATTTTGGAGAGCTCTTTACAGTATCAGGGAATCCACGTTCAGCCACTTATTTGTTGGGATCATTATTAGTTCATTTAGTAGACGCCTTTATCCAAGGCGACTTACAGAGAGTAGGGTATGTGAACTATGCATCAGCTGCAGAGCCACTTACAATTACGTCTCACCCGAAAGACGGAGCACAAGGAGGTTAAGTGACTTGCTCAGGGTCACACAATGAGTCAGTGGCTGAGGTGGGATTTGAACCGGGGACCTCCTGGTTACAAGCCCTTTTCTTTAACCACTGGACCACACAGCCTCCAATGCTGTAAAATGCTCAAATAAAACCCATCTGTTGCTTGATAGTACTAAAAACTGCATTAAGTTATATCGTTTTGGATCCTTTTGTGGTTTGACTAACCCTACAATTTAATTTGCCCAACCCTAAAACAACTGTGCTATAACTAATAATTTCACATGCAAATGAATCACACAAAGATTCTATCAGTATCTCTATATCTTCAAGCCAGGGCTCTGCTACCTGTATCGAGTGGACTGCACTGGCATTCTGTTTTCCTATTTTTCCTTTAAAGATCTGCATTGTTAAGAGTTTATTATGGCACCACTGTCCTTTATAGCTGCTTTAAAAAGTATCAGATAACACAAACATATCTTAACTGCATGCGATTATTTAATGGTGACTCTAACACGTCTACATCCCTCAGTTATCTTTATCACATTAGCGGTTTCGTTTGTTCAGTGGAATCTCACAGATGCACCTCGCTCTTATAAACCCAAGTCAAAGCAACAAAGAGCAGCAAAAGTCGCACAAAATGCACACAAGTAGATAAGGAGCAATTCGGGGAAGCCCATGCTGAACCCCTCCACAGTTACCCGCCCTGGGATCTTGTGTTATATGGACAGATAATCCAGCTTTAACCCCTCCCTCCCCCGGTTTCAGGCTGCGATTCAGATCGTGGATCACAAGGTGTGTGACAAGATCAAACACCTGAACGCGCTGAAGCACAGCACAGAGACTCGCCGGCGCCGCCTGCAGGAGCTGCAGTGGGAGTACAACAGGAAGACGGAGGGGAGTCCGGGCGCGTCGCTGGCCACATACCAGGCTGAGATGGAGGAGTCCAAGGTAACAAACCCATTCAAATCATCGAACCGCAACAGCGCGAACACAAATACCAAGCAAGTCCACCGCAGTACCAAAAGGTACTTGGAGAAAGTGTAGCCAAAAGCAACAGGGGTGGAAATTAGACTCCTATTGCATAGCCTCACCCATTCCAGGCTTAACGACCATCTTCATTAGCCCTCAGTGTAGAGGTAACAGGCGCAGGCGCGTCTTGTTAAACTCACAGTAAAACCAGGAATGGGTCAAACTGCTATGCAGTGGGAGTCTCATTTCCACTCCTGAAACAGACTCATCCCAGGGCTCAAAGTGAACGAGCTTTGGAGATTTGAGGGAGCTGAATTTATTTAGCCGAGAACAAAGAAGAATGAGGGTGATCCTAAAATCTTAAAGGGGGTCGGCGAAGTTAGGCGCAGCACAGAAACCAGGACCAGAGGACACAGCTGGAAATGAACAGGAGACAGACTCAGGAGAAGAGCAGGAGACACGTCTTTATGCAGAGTGGTGGGGGAGTGTAACGTTGCTGATGCTGAATCATTGGGATCCTTTAAGAGCTCAACCAGCAGCTAGCAGCCGGACAGGCAGGGATAGATTTGTGCAGCTGGTATTCGGAGCCTGTAGGATTCTTATCATTACTGGACAACACATTACATACTAATACAGCATATTAATAGGGGCAGCAGTGTGGAGTAGTGGTTAGGGCTCTGGACTCTTGACCGGAGGGTCGTGGGTTCAATCCCAGGTGGGGGATACTGCTGCGTTACCCTTGAGAAAGGTACTTTACCTTGATTGCTCCAGTAAAAACCCAACTGTATAAATGGGTAATTGTATGTAAACATAATGTGATATCTTGTAACAATTGTAAGTCGCCCTGGATAAGGGCGTCTGCTAAGAAATAAATAATAATAATAATTGTATAGGGTGATGCACTACATTTGTCCAGAGCTGTACACCCGCCACATGGAATTGCAGTGGCTCGTTTAAGAAGGGGCGTTGGGATGAACTGTTCTGTGTGTCTGACATGTTGCTTCTGTCCACAGAATGAAGGGGAAAGCCCAGCCGAGCAGCCCCAGCAGGTTAACTCACATCTTTGATTAACGCAGGGCATTAAAACTGCAGTGTCCCTCACCCAGACAAGCAGGAGAATTTCCAAACGCTGTGTCTCCCACGCAGCGAGTTGAACCATTGCAAACATAAACCAAAAAAAGCCAAGGGTGCCACAATAAATAAAAACAAAACCTCTTTTAAAAAAGACAATCGTTTATTAACTGGTTTAAAAAAAAAAAAAAACACCTTTTAAAATAGGACACTGCAGCTTTAAGAAAAAGGACCTTAAATCAATCAGTAAATACATTTTGCAGTAGAACTCTCAGCTGCTCAAGGGGTCCCAGAGTGGCTCAGCTGATACAGATGTGCGCAGGGTGAGTTTCTCCTTGTCGCGATGCAGTGATATCTACTAGCCAGGCACGGTGAGCCCCAAGTGGACTCCTGCAGGGCTGGCCTTCATCGTCCAGGGGTCGGAAGCTCTCCGACATCAGCTCTCGCGCGCCTGCGTGTGGAAGGGTCGGCCAGCTTGGTCCTGGGATCGGAGGACACTCGCTGACCTTCAGTTTTCCTGAGCTGTTGTGGGGATGGTGAGGGAGTATAATTGGACAGTCTAAATTCAGGAGAAAAAAATTGGGCATTATCATTTGATATCTTTTCCAAAAATGAGTAGCGGCGACTTCTACTGCAAATCAGTGGCCTGTAAGTTAATTTTTATGATTTGATTAAATGTACCGGGGAATGCAGCGATACCAGATCTAGCAGGATCCAGTGCTTTGATTGGAGAAGGTATTCTAGTGAGTAACAGGATCTGGGCTGGGGCAGCGATCAGGCCCTTGCTAACCCACCACAGTTATCTCTGCTTCCCAGGGCAGGTTAGCATCAATTAAGCAATCAATTGTGACATCAGTGACAGCTTGGATAACTGCTGCATGAACGGCTTTGCTCAGATGGCTGGCAAGGTGGTTCTCCTGCCTGCTTTCCATCCGAACAGTGAAACCCAGTGTGTGAAACTCAATCCCATCTCGTTCCCAGTGTCAAACAAACACAGCCCTTCAGAAGCTTTTATGGCGTCTCAGTGTAAGACGCTGAAGCCTAAATATGATCCATGTTTTGGTGTTTTCCTCCCCACAGTGATGATCAAGCGGCATTTTCTGTGTGTTGAGCTTCATAGCCAGCGTGGAATTTTACTGCTATGATGGACTGTCCTCAAAACAGACACAGAGACACACACACAGACAGACAAACAGGCAGGCAGACAGACAGACAGACAGATGCACACACACACACACAGACAGACAGACAGACAGACAGACAGGCACACAGACAGACAGACAGACAGACAGATGCACGCATGCACGCGCACACACACACAGACAGACACACAGACAGACAGACACAAAGGCACACAGACAGACAGACAGACAGACAGGCACACAGACAGACAGACCCACGCACACACACGCGCACAGACAGACACACAGACAGACACAGACACACACAGACAGACACACAGACACAGACACGCAGACACACAGAGTCCCGATTGAAAGGATTTGATCTCAATCAGCTGCTGGTTTCAAATCAATTTCAAGTCAATCCCAGTGGCCGATTGAAACGTGGCTTACTGTTTCTTAGAACACATTTATTGCATTTAATAAGAGCATGTTTGGTCGCCCTTTCAATTTTCAGAATGCTTTTTCCACTTGCAGATAACTCTGCTCCCTCGTCCTATCACAATGCAGGCAAAGGAACCACCGTGTCTTTGCAACACATTTCAGTCTTTGCAAAAGTTTATAATAAATGCCACACTCCTTTTATAAAAAGAAAGTCAGATTCCGATCTGCATATAGTTTTCCAGCGAATTCGAAATTTAAGAATGTGTGTTTCCGTTTTGAAAGAGTATTCAAACATGACGAATGTATTAGGGCCAGCAGGACTAATATCAGTCGTTTCAGAATGTTTCATTGGAAAGAGTCATAGCGTGCATAATGCTAGTTTGAGGGAGCAGTCCCAAACGTCGGTGCTTTTCCTGGTTCAGTGAGTGTATTAAAGAGCTTTAGCTGTATGCTAAGATGACTTAATCTCCCGCGCTTGCTGTTGCGCTGTTTCAGAATCTGCGCTCTCTGGAGAACAGGCTGGAGAAGGCTCAGCTGAAATGCCAGGAAGCCGAGCACATCATGAAGGTCTACCTGAAACTGAAGGAGCATCTCCAGGTAAGACTCTCAGCTAATGGGGTTCAGAGCTGCTTAGACCAGACCAGCAGGATTCGATCACTTGGGATCAGAATGCATTTCAACAAACTTTTCTGTAGTTCCTAAAGTGATCGCAGCTAGCAAAATACTTCCATTACACGCAGTGTGCTTTCATTCATTATGTATGTTTCAGGTGGCCAGTTTTGAAAGAAACGCGTTGTAGTGAACTTTATTGGAAAACACGACGTCTGGTATTGCACTTGGTTAAAGAAATCTCTGTTTGCAAGTCCTGCTTTCAGTTAGTGTTGTTTTTGTTGTCAGGAGGAGAGCCTGACGTTCCAGAATAAGCTGGACAGCATGGAGGCTGAGATCCTGCGTCAGAGACAGGAGCTGAGAGAGCTGCAGGGCATGAACAGTGACGCACAGCTCTCCAAGGACGCAGCCAAGGTGTGGAGAGGGAGAGGGAGAGGAGAGGAGGGGAGAGGGAGAGGGGAGGAGGGAGAGGGGAGAGGGAGAGGGAGGAGAGGAGCTGGAGAGCTGAGAGAGGAGGAGAGGGAGAGGCAGGGAGAGGAGAGAGGAGAGGGAGAGGGAGAGAGGAGAGGAGAGAGGAGAGGGAGAGGAGAGAGGAGAGAGGAGAGGGAGAGGAGAGGAGAGGAGAGGAGAGAGGAGAGGAGGAGAGAGAGGAGAGGGAGAGGAGAGAGGAGGAGAGGAGAGAGGAGAGGAGAGGGAGAGGAGAGAGGGGAGAGGGAGAGGAGAGAGGAGAGGGGAGAGGGGAGAGGGAGAGGAGAGGGGAGGGGAGGGAGAGGAGCTGAGAGAGCTGCAGGGCATGAACAGTGACGCACAGCCTCCAGGGACGCAGCCAGGTGAGAGGAGAGAGGGAGAGGGAGAGGAGAGGGGGAGGGGAGAGGAGAGGAGAGGGGAGAGGGGAGAGGAGAGGGAGAGGGAGAGAGGAGAGGGAGGAGGGGAGACAGGAGGAGAGAGCCTGCAGGGCATGAAAGAGGCAATGCACAGCTTTCCAGGACGAGTCAAGGTGGGGAGAGGGGAGGGGAGAGGGAGGAGGAGAGGAGGGAGAGGGGAGAGGGAGAGGAGGGGAGAGGGAGGAGAGGAGAGGAGGAGAGGGAGAGAGGAGGGGAGGGAGAGGGGAGAGGAGAGGGAGGGAGGGGAGAGAGGAGCTGAGAGAGCTGCAGGAGAAGAGTGAGGGAGAGCCTCCATGGAGCTGCAGCTGAAGGAGTGAGAGGGGAGAGGGAGAGAGAGAGGGAGAGGAGGGAGGGAGAGGAGGGAGGGAGAGGGGAGAGGAGAGGAGGGGAGAGGGAGGGGAGGAGGAGGGGAGAGGGGAGAGAGAGGGGAGAGGGAGAGGAGGGGGAGAGGGACAGCAGCTTGACTCCACACACACAGCCAAGCTGTCCAGGCTGAGCTGCAGCACCAGGAGGAGGTGGTGCATTGAGCCTCACAGAGACAAGATCCTGAACAAGGAAGCAGGCTGAGGAGAGGAAAGCCCAGGCTGAGCAAGGAGAGGAGGGTGAGGTGAGAGAGCAGCTTGACCAGGCTCCAGCACCGGGCAACCAGGAGAGGGTGGGATTAGACTCAATTCAAGGAATAATGCAGGACAAACATTGATAAAAGATACTCCAAGCTCTCCAGCATTGTAATCACCAGCTTCAGCTCAATGGATATGATTAAACTCTGCTTCATTAGTAATTTCATAAGCAATATGAGATAAATCAAAGGTTCAGTAGCAACACATTTGTGATATTTCACCAGCTGGAAAAGTTGCATCACTTTTTAAATTTAGCAGTTTTGAAATGAGCATGAAACATAAAATGTCAGTTACATAGCGTGTTGCAGGCAGGAAACCCATTTAGCACAGCAGGCACCAAAACCAGCACATGGTTTAAAGATAGAATTCACTCCACACACACAGCAAGTCAGTCCAGGTACTGAGCATCACCAGCTCCAGCATTCACTCCACACACACAGCAAGCTCTCCAGGGACTGAGCATCACCAGCTCCAGCATTCACTCCACACACACAGCAAGCTCTCCAGGTACTGAGCATCACCAGCTCCAGCATTCACTCCACACACACAGCAAGCTCTCCAGGGACTGAGCATCACCAGCTCCAGCATTCACTCCACACACACAGCAAGCTCTCCAGGTACTGAGCATCACCAGCTCCAGCATCCACTCCACACACACAGCAAGCTCTCCAGGTACTGAGCATCACCAGCTCCAGCATTCACTCCACACACACAGCAAGCTCTCCAGGTACTGAGCATCACCAGCTCCAGCATTCACTCCACACACACAGCAAGCTCTCCAGGTACTGAGCATCACCAGCTCCAGCATTCACTCCACACACACAGCAAGCTCACCAGGGACTGAGCATCACCAGCTCCAGCATTCACTCCACACACACAGCAAGCTCTCCAGGTACTGAGCATCACCAGCTCCAGCATTCACTCCACACACACAGCAAGCTCTCCAGGGACTGAGCATCACCAGCTCCAGCATTCACTCCACACACACAGCAAGCTCTCCAGGGACTGAGCATCACCAGCTCCAGCATTCACTCCACACACACAGCAAGCTCTCCAGGGACTGAGCATCACCAGCTCCAGCATTCACTCCACACACACAGCAAGCTCTCCAGGGACTGAGCATCACCAGCTCCAGCATTCACTCCACACACACAGCAAGCTCTCCAGGGACTGAGCATCACCAGCTCCAGCATTCACTCCACACACACAGCAAGCTCTCCAGGTACTGAGCATCACCAGCTCCAGCATTCACTCCACACACACAGCAAGCTCTCCAGGTACTGAGCATCACCAGCTCCAGCATTCACTCCACACACACAGCAAGCTCTCCAGGTACTGAGCATCACCAGCTCCAGCATTCACTCCACACACACAGCAAGCTCTCCAGGTACTGAGCATCACCAGCTCCAGCATTCACTCCACACACACAGCAAGCTCTCCAGGTACTGAGCATCACCAGCTCCAGCATCCACTCCACACACACAGCAAGCTCTCCAGGTACTGAGCATCACCAGCTCCAGCATCCACTCCACACACACAGCAAGCTCTCCAGGTACTGAGCATCACCAGCTCCAGCATCCACTCCACACACACAGCAAGCTCTCCAGGTACTGAGCATCACCAGCTCCAGCATTCACTCCACACACACAGCAAGCTCTCCAGGGACTGAGCATCACCAGCTCCAGCATTCACTCCACACACACAGCAAGCTCTCCAGGTACTGAGCATCACCAGCTCCAGCATTCACTCCACACACACAGCAAGCTCTCCAGGGACTGAGCATCACCAGCTCCAGCATTCACTCCACACACACAGCAAGCTCTCCAGGTACTGAGCATCACCAGCTCCAGCATTCACTCCACACACACAGCAAGCTCTCCAGGTACTGAGCATCACCAGCTCCAGCATTCACTCCACACACACAGCAAGCTCTCCAGGTACTGAGCATCACCAGCTCCAGCATTCACTCCACACACACAGCAAGCTCTCCAGGTACTGAGCATCACCAGCTCCAGCATTCACTCCACACACACAGCAAGCTCTCCAGGTACTGAGCATCACCAGCTCCAGCATTCACTCCACACAGCCTTGCACAAACCACTCAGACCTGATAACTACTGATAACTACCTGGGGCCATTCCAAGATGATGTGCTAATTAGGATAGGCCATCAATGTCAGACTTATCAGAAGTGGATCAGGCTTCAGTGTGTACAGCTCAGGACAAAAGTTTAGCATCACCTAGGAATTTAGGATTGAGGACTAAAAAAAAAAAAAAACTATAGGAACATAATTCAGATCTTTTTTATTTAACATCATGTCATCAAAGAAACTACAAAATGATATCGCAGAAGTCTACCGAACCCATAACAGTTGTACAGTATTTCATGTTAGATTTTAAAATGTCACATTTTTTCGATTTTTGTCAGTTTTTTCATTAAGTACATAGAAAAACTACAAAGCGGTGTGTAATTCAATATGTTAGCGTCACATTATTCAGCAGGTTTCATTCGACTTTATGAAGCAAAATTAATTAATTCTATAGGGGGATGCCAGAGCTGTAGCAGATCCATCACCATACACAAAATCTTAAGCCTCCTTACTCTGAGTCCAATATGAACGGCTCATCTGCACTTTGAAACCAGCACCCATTTTATTACCAGCGAGCTGCAAACCTAACTGGGCCGGGCAGAGTCCCAGTTCACACCAGTTTGATTTCAGCCCGTCCCACATGGAAACATGGCATTGAAATGATCTGACAGGCTGTGCCGCAAAGCGGAGCCAAGCTAAATCTACTTTAACTGATCCCCTTTCTCTCCATGGTTTTGTGAATATCTTACAGAGAGTTTGTCAATTCTAAGACTGTATCAGATTGCGAGGCTGTGCTAGTTGCTTCTAAACAAAACTTCAGGAAAACTGAATGAAGTGGATTGACAGGGATGGAAATAAGACTCTTATTGCACAGCAGTTTCACCCATTCCAGGTTTTAATATGTGCTTGATTAGCCACGGTCTATAGGTAACAAGCTCAGGTGCGTCTTATTAAACTCCTTGTAAAACCAGGATCAAACTGCTATGGAATGGGAGTCCTTGAAGAATTCCAGCAGAACTAGGTTCCTGTTCCCTGTAGTTACTTCTAATCCAGTAGGTGTCACCCTCAGTCAGTGCAGAGTTTTTGAAAACAAGAAGAAGACTGCCACCAGTTTCTGTTTAAGTATTATTATTATTATTATTATTATTATTATTATTATTATTATTATTATTATTACTTTTATTTTTTTTTATCCAAGGACAAAATTTAAAATGTCCTATGCCTAGTTCAATTACCTGGCCCCTGGAATCTCTATTTTCTATAGCAGGAGTGTCCAATCACGGTGCTGGAGGGCCAGTCCGCCCAGGTTTACCAATGAGATAATGAACTATTTCAGGGTTTTAATCGGTTGAATTAAAGCATTTAGAACAGGGTTGGAACAAAGACCAGGAGTGGAAGGGCCCGCTTTGGACACCCCTGGTCTACAGCAAGAGAGAGGAGCGAAACATCTTGGTAGCACTGACCATTTTATAGCCTTTGGTGACTGTCAGAAACACAACGACAGTTCTTCAGCACTGTAATGAATCATCAAGGCTGTGCTAACATCCCGATAAGCGGGTGTTGTCCCAGCCCGAGCTCTGACCCTGTATTGTGTGTCTGTGCTGTGCGCAGCGGTCAGCAGGTGCTGGAGGAGTTTGCTTCTCACCTGCGAGAAGAGGAGAAGCGCAGAGACGATGCCAGAGAGCATCTGGACAGACTGACCCGAGTCCTGAGCACCGTGCGGGCTGGAGTGGAGCACCTGGGGGACAAGCTGCAGCACGTCAAGATCGTGAGTCGCTGATTCCACTTCTAATGGGGCCAAAAGTGACCCGTGTTGTGAAAGGGGTCCCCGAGGGTCTCCCCTGGTAAAGGCACGGCCGCGTGGTGTGCAGGGGGGAGTCACACAGTCAGGGGAGCGCAGGGGTCCCCAAGGGTCTCCCCTGGTAAAGGCACGACCGCGTGGTGTGGAAGGGGGAGTCACACAGTCAGGGGAGCGCAGGGGTCCCCGAGGGTCTCCCCTGGTAAAGGCACGGCCGCGTGGTGTGCAGGGGGAGTCACACAGTCAGGGGAGCGCAGGGGTCCCCAGGGTCTCCCTGGTAAAGGCACGGCCGCGTGGTGTGCAGGGGGAGTCACACAGTCAGGGGAGCGCAGGGGTCCCCGAGGGTCTCCCCTGGTAAAGGCACGGCCGCGTGGTGTGCAGGGGGAGTCACACAGTCAGGGGAGCGCAGTTTGCTGTGAGTTCTGGTGCTCTAATATTGAAACAGAGTTTTATTTTTCATGTACTCCACTGTACCCCCTAACATTACTGGCCTTGGACCATTTACACAACTGAAAAAACCACGTGCTTTCATTATATAGTGGAGTTTATAGGACGCTTTTCTTTTAACTTTAGTATTGGCAACATCTCTGGTCTGTTGTGTGTAAATGACTTTGAATATTTTGTATGCAGCAGCAACCTCAAGTCAACCAGTCTTTGTGTTCAAGTAAAAACAACTGAATCACGCAAAAGAGTTTGGCCAAGGAGTTTCCCTTTTGAAAGTTTCTAATAGTAAAAGTGTAATAAAGCACAGTGAAAGCTTGTTTAATGCAAATTGGATAAGTGGTATTTAAGACCAGGTGTCACTGGGATATATTTTAGTATCATAGTATGTGGAATAACTTTTGCAAGGGTGACGTACAGACGGACAGATGTCCAGACAGAGAGACACATGCATGTATCCTGAAATCTAAAACATAAATTGGGACATGCGACAGAAGTGATATTAATGCAACATAAGCATGAAAAATAAGCCTGCATTTTTTCTGTGATTTTTAAAGGAGTGTTAACTGAAGCTTTTAAAATGCAAATCACTTTTGTTCCTTTTTTGAAGCTTTTGATTCTTTGCTTGTATTTTATACTTTAGTATATGATGAAAAGTGGCTGCTGCTGCTTCCTGGTACTTAATCACTTCATTTGTTGTAGCTGAAACCCGATTTCAATAATCTAACTGCAATCGGACCACATCAGCAGATTCTAGCGAATGTACCCTTTAAATAAGCGCAGAATAAAACGATTCCCAGCGAATGAAGAGCCACCAGTAATAATGTTCATGGAGCTAATAGGAGTTAAGGTGATTGATTTTATAGCGATATTGTGATCATTCACAGGTAGGATTTGGAGGAAACGGGTGTATTTAATTGTGATCATGCAACTTTTAATGTTGTCTGTGGTTCTGTCGTGTCTCTCCAGCCCAGGGGCCACGTGCCAGCGCCCAGCTCCCCATCTTCAGAGGAATATGTTCTGGAGCTGCTGTCTGTGTCCGAGCAGAAGCTGCTGCAGCTACTGGAGGAGCTGCAAGGCAAAGAGCTGAACGACATCCTGAAAGAGATGGAAGAGGCGGAGGTGAGGCCAGCACTGCACACTGCTCACCTGTGCGCTGTTCACCTGTGCGCTGTTCACCTGTGCGCTGCTCACCTGCGCACTGCTCACCTGCACACTGCTCACCTGCACACTGCTTACCTGCACACTGCTCACCTGCACACTGCTCACCTGCACACTGCTCACCTGCACACTGCTCACCTGCACACTGCTCATCTGCTTACCTGCACACTGCTTACCTGCACACTGCTCACCTGCACACTGCTCACCTGCACACTGCTCACCTGCGCACTGCTCACCTGCACACTGCTCACCTGCACACTGCTCACCTGCACACTGCACACTGCTCACCTGCACATTGCTCACCTGCACACTGCTCACCTGCACACTGCTCACCTGCTTACCTGCACACTGCTCACCTGCACACTGCTCACCTGCACACTGCTCACTGCTCACCTGCACACTGCTCACCTGCACACTGCTCACCTGCACACTCTGCACACTGCTCACCTGCACACTGCTCACCTGCACACTGCTCACCTGCACACTGCTCACCTGCACACTGCTCACTGCTCACCTGCACACTGCTCACCTGCACACTGCTCACCTGCACACTGCTCACCTGCACACTGCTCATCTGCTTACCTGCACACTGCTCACCTGCACACTGCTCACCTGCACACTGCTCATCTGCTTACCTGCACACTGCTTACCTGCACACTGCTCACCTGCACACTGCTCACCTGCACACTGCTTACCTGCACACTGCTCATCTGCTTACCTGCACACTGCTTACCTGCACACTGCTCACCTGCACACTGCTCACCTGCACACTGCTTACCTGCACACTGCTCATCTGCTCACCTGCACACTGCTCACCTGCACACTGCTTACCTGCACACTGCTCATCTGCTTACCTGCACACTGCTTACCTGCACACTGCTCACCTGCACACTGCTCACCTGCACACTGCTCACCTGCACACTGCTCACCTGCTTACCTGCACACTGCTCACTGCTCACTGCTCCACAACAAGACGCTCAAGCAAAGCCCTACATTAAAACTGCAGAAATGAAGAAGGCACGCTGCTTCAGCCAGCCTTCTTCGGGTTCAGAGCAGAACTCTTGCCAGCTTGACTTGTCTTCTTGTAGTTTTACCTTCCTGTACAATTGAAAACCATCACTAAGCCAACTTTTTTTGAATCCCACAAAGTCCCTGCAATAACAATCAGGGTGCTTGCTATATCCTAGTTGTTTAATGTCACGCACTCTACGCACTGAGAAATGATATGTGCTTTCTGTATTCTATTTCTTATGGTAAAACATAGCTCCCAAATGCAGTCTCTTCGTTATATTCTCAATATCCAGACATAAGAGTTGTAGATATTATTTCATTCACAGAGGGTAATCCACGACTGTTCATGTGATAGGTTTCATAATGAAATACGAGCCAGTGTCTTCTTTTAAAGGAAATTAATGGCAAAGAAAAATGAAACATTCAGAACTTTTTTCCCTCGGACTCAAACTCAACCAATCCAGTTTTCTCACCCAGCTGTGTGTGTGTGTCTCTGTGTGTGTGTGTGTGTCTGTGTCTGTGTCTGTGTGTGTGTGTGTGTGTGTGTGTGTGTGTGTGTGTGTGTGTGTGTGTGTGTGTGTGTGTGTGTGTGTGTGTGTGTGTGTGTGTGTGTGTCTGTGTCTGTGTGTGTGTGTGTCTGTGCCTGTGTCTGTGTCTTTCTTTCAGTTCAACGCCAGCATTGAAGGCAAGCTGCCGGCATACAACATGAGGATCTCGCTGCCAGAGTCACACAAGCAGGACCTGTTTGACGGTGAGTGCCTGGGGCCGCCCAGAGGAATGCTTTACATTGAGCTGCGTTAATCTATGAGGCGTCACTTACACTGTTTACACATGCTTAGCATACAGCGGGAAGGATCTTTTAAACAGTCCCTTGAAGAGGACTGTGCTGGCTTTGTATTCGACATTAACCTTGCAGAGGTGTGAATGGCACTGCTATTATTATAATAATCTGGCAGATGGCTTTATCCAAGGTGACTTACAGGTGTTACAGGGCAGTACAGGGTTACAATGCAAGATTAATATTGAAACACAGTGTAGTTTACAGTAAGTGCAAATAATAATACTACTAGAATGCAAGTTAGGATTACAACAAGTTATATCTACAGTGACACATTAGCAGTGCAATAGTGCATCAGCCGAGGGTCCAGTAACATGGTGCTGAGGTCAGGTGAAGACAGTGCAGAGCAGGAGGGGCGGATCAGGAGAGCTACAAGCGCAGTCTGAACAGGGGGTCTTGAGGGGCGACGGAAGGCAGCGAGAGACGAGCGGTCCTGCAGGTCACTTGTTACAGCATGCATTCATGCTAACTGTAAACCGCATCGTTTCAACGCTCAAGAATCATTTGGTGGAGTGCAAGTTGCTATGTAGTGCTAATAATACTAAAATCACACAGAACGCTGGATTATAGAGCCGGAAGTGTAGAGTACAAATCAAAGGAGGTTATGTTGAGGTTGTGCAATGCGTCTAGATTCTGGAAGTTTGAGTTATTTTTAAAGAAAATAAATATCAAGCATTAGAATGTGTTTTTTTTTTTTTTGGAGAAATATATAATTTAGAAATCTGTCATCGCCTAAAAATTTTTTTTAAAAACCCAGTCCGTTCAGAATAGTTTTTTCCTGCAAGGACTCAAGTCCCAGAATCAGCTGTATCAGGTGCTCCTTCAGCGGAGGTGACAGCGTGGAAAAAATTGCGAGATTTCAAATCAAATACACGCGTATTAACATGCTGCACGCGTCCTTCATATAAGAAAATGTGAGATCTCCAACGCTGTGGAAAGACAGATCAGATAAGACTTGCTGATGTTATTTTGTTAGCTCTAAGCACTTTAAGACCAGGCTTGAGTTTTTATTCAGTCAGCTGTTCAGCACCGGACTTCAAACACGTGGGCGATGTCATTGGTACAGACTCATTTATAAAACCCTAATCGGGAAATCACCCTTCTATTTAAGCGAATTGTTGACTATATCGGTCTCCTATTACAACCTTCGATTCAGCAATTTGATGAGTTTAATTGTCCCTCGTGTTTTTACTGCTGTTGGGTATAACTCATTCCAATATGCAGCTGCTCACGATTGGAATGAGTTCCAATCAAGGCATAAACTCCCTGGTTTTATCTCAGAGGGTGCTTTCTTTCTAGACTTGAAGCTCTTTTCCCTGTTTCATGTGCTTGTCAGAGTAGACACTCATTTTATTAGGTTGTGTTTTTGATTTCGTATTGCTGTAATGTCTCTAACTGTCTATGTATTGTTGTCTGTTGTATTTATGTTGCCTCTTGGCCAGGTGGGCATTTTAAATGAGAACTTGTTCTCAGTGTCTTTACCTGGTTAAATAAAGGTTTGAATTTGAATTTGAATGAGCATTACTGGGTCTCCTCTTGCTTGTAAATGTTCTTGAGTTCCCTGTCGAAAGCCTCCTAGCCTCGCCTCCCTTTCACTTCCAGAAGACGAGGTGAGCAGCGATGAGGACCCTGACGTCATCTCCGCGCGGCTGAAGCGACAGTCCCAGCAAATCATTGACTCCCGGACCAAGAGAAAGACGCCAAGAAGAAAAAGGGCAAGCAGTAGGGCAGCCGGGCAGCATGGAGAACCAGGGGGTGGGATTCGGGATTGGATTCGAGCTCGGGGACACCCTGTCCGATAGGGAACTTTACACTCAAATCATCCAGAACGTCAGACACTTAAACTAAAGACACTGTAGTTGAGGCATTGACAAGGCGTCTTCTTCGATGTATATGAACCGATGGGGATGCACATCGTTGATGTGGAGAAGATGCAGGCCTGTATGGGTCTAGCACTATTCAATTCGGCTTTTAATTTGACTTGGCCAGTTCTAATACAGAGCCTGGTTGAAACAAATGCAGCCGTTACTGTTACTTTGAAGAACCGCACTACTGCATGAACTTGTCTTCAGCCTTGACTGGTTTTACAGTAGTAAAGCCGCAGTACCTTCGCAGTGCCATCCTGTCATAGTTTAATATCTAAAAGGACACCTTGTCATTTGACTAATGAATTTTTAGTTTTAATTCCATCCCTCTGTACAGCTTGCTTGTCCAGCCTTGCCAGTCGTCTTGTGAAGCCACGGTGAAGCTTAATTCTACAATATAGAAAGGTGATAGTAATGGAGGGCAAATTAACACAAACTGAGTATCACAATGAACAACACGGACATACAACTAGGAGCACCCCTCCACACACACACACACACACACACACAGGCACATTGCTTTATGCACAGAGCTCAGTCTAGGTGCAAATGGTTAGCCAGGACTTTCAAGTATACTAGATTTCAGCAGCTTCCAGATGGCAATTGATATTGACATATATACATATTTAGGTGATAGTACCCTTTTTTTCTCCCCCCTAAGATTTTAAATGAGACTTTTTATCTTTTATTTGTTGGATTTGGAATGCGTGCTTGGGGTTTACTAGTCCTAGTAAATGTCTCAAATGTTGTAGTAACCGCATATTTTAAAACAAGCTTGCTAAAGATATCTGTTTCCATGCCAAGCTTTCAGACAGTGCTTCACTTGCACGGTCTCTTCACATGGAGACAGGCCCCACCTCTTCACTGGTTTCTTTCCAGCTGCTTCCCGTGCTGAGTGACACTCTTTCAGCCAGTAACATGACCCAGAAGACACAGCCCGGGGGGGAAGTGACCCAGGAAGTGCAAGCTGTACTGAGAATAAGGAAGAGCAACTGAGAACTTTCTTTAGTACCAGATACCACGTTTTAAAATGAAAAAAACAAAACATGCGTGCTGTAACATTTCATTCAAAACATGTGAGACTTCTGTAGATAAGTGCAAAATGGGTAAGATTCATAGAATTATTTTGTTAGCTGTAACAATTTACAATCATACAAATTAAACTGTGGGTAAAGATTAAACATAGTATCTATCTCAAGAGTGCTATTATTATTAAGTTTTGGAAATCTTCAGTCTGTAACTTTGTATGTATATATATATATATATATATATATATATATATATATATATATATATATATATATATATATATATATATATATATATATATATATAGTGCCGTAAAAAGTATTTGCCCCTGTCTGATTTTCTGCATTTTTGCACATTTTTCACATTATATTTGGTCAGATTTTGTTGTGGGTTGTAGTAGTATATAGAGGGAGTCTGAGAGAAGAAATGACACCAAAGTTTGGTGCTTCTTTCATTTGTTTTGGTGTGCAAGGTAATCAAACATGCAATCTGCAGGTGTGAAAAGTTATTGCCCCCTGTGACAAGCTGGCTTTAGTGGTGACATCACACCAGAAAGGAGTACACAGACAGACAGCACTGGGGTTGAAACTGAGACGCAATGGCTGCGCTCAGTGCGCTTAATAAACAAACAAAAATTAAATGTTGAATAAAACACAGGACAAGGCACTTGAGACCAAAATAAAGAGACAAACAAAACGGATTAACACTAAACAAACAGTCTATGGACAGACAAACAAACACGGGAGTCAAAGAAACTTATATTTACTTTCTCCTTAGTTTCGTTTTTAAATTCCCTCCTCTCCAAACCCGTTCTCCACTCACCGAACACACAACCCCGAGTGAGTGAAACATGCATCTATATATACAATTGTGCCGGATTCAATTATCAATTAATTATTCACTTGAATCCCAGCACGTGAATTAATCTGTGAAAACCCTGTGCTCACATGTTACTAAATACTTTAAAGGCACGTGAAGTGAAGTGCAATCCCTGTGCCTAAATACAATTATACATTTTAAATAACTTGTGCTACACAGACCCATTTATATCCTGTGCAGTAATTACTTGTATTTATCTTGCTGTTAATTGTATTAATACTTGTACTGTGATTCTTGAAATGTATTTTTGTTTACGACTGTAAGTCGCCCTGGATAAGGGCATCTGCTAAGAAATAAATAATAATAATAATAATAATAATAATAATAATACAGAACACCAACATTAACACACTACAAACAACATAAAACACAAAAATACACACAGTTAACTCAACCCAATTAAAGGCATAATTAGGGTCAGCTGTTTGAGTACTTTGGTTCACAACCAGGCCTGATTTGGGTCAGCCCTGCCCAATATAAATCTGACTAACTTTGGCCCTTACCATCAGAGTGAAGTTGTCAGCACACAGGTTCTAGAGGCACATCATGCCACGAACAAAAGAAATTCCTGAAGACCTCCGGAAAAAGTGGGCGATTATGAAATATGTATCAAATTTTTGTGTTATTTGTTCACTCAGGGTCCCTTTGATCTAATATTAGGTTTTGGTTGAAGATCTGATAACATTCAGAGTCAAAATATGCAAAAATGCAGAAAATCAGACTGGGCAAATACTTTTTCACAGCACTGTGTATATATATATATATATATATATATATATATATATATATATATATATATATATATATATATATATATACAGTACTGTGCAAAAGTTTTAGGCAGGTGGAAAAATGCTGTAAAGTAAGAATGTTTCAAAAATAGACATGTTAATAGATTATATTTATCAATTAACTAAATGCAAAGTGAGTGAACAGAAGAAAAATCTAAATCAAATCCATATTTGGTGTGACAACCTTTGCCTTCAAAACAGCATCAAGCATCAATTCTTCTAGGTACACTTGCACACAGTTTTGAAGGAACTCGGCAGGTAGGTTGGCCCAAACATCTTGGAGAACTAACCACAGTTCTTCTGTGGATTTAGGCAGCCTCAGTTGCTTCTCTCTCTTCATGTAATCCCAGACAGACTCGATGTTGAGATCAGGGCTCTGTGGGGGCCATACCATCACTTCCAGGACTCCTTGTTCTTCTTTACGCTGAAGATAGTTCTTAATGACTTTCGCTGTTTGTTTGGGGTCGTTGTCATGCTGCAGAATAAATTTAGCCAATCAGATGCCTCCCTGATGGTATTGCATGATGGATAAGTATCTGCCTGTACTTCTCAGCATTGAGGAGACCATTAATTCTGACCAAATCCCCAACTCCATTTGCAGAAATGCCGCCCCAAACTTGCAAGGAACCTCCACCATGCTTCACTGTTGCCTGCAGACACTCATTCGTGTACGCCTCCAGCCCTTCGCGAACAAACTGCCTTCTGCTACAGCCAACATTTCAAATTTTGACTCATCAGTCCAGAGCACCTGCTGCCATTTTTCTGCACCCCAGTTCCTGTGTTTTCGTGCATAGTTGAGTCGCTTGGCCTTGTTTCCACGCCGAGGTATGGCTTTTTGGCCACAAGTCTTCCATGAAGGCCACTTCTGACCAGACTTCTCCGGACAGTAGATGGGTGTACCAGGGTCCCACTGTTTTCTGCCAGTTCTGAGCTGTTGGCACTGCTGGACATCTTCCGATTGCGAAGGGAAGTAAGCATGATGTGTCTTTCATCTGCTGCAGTAAGTTTCCTTGGGTGACCACTGCGCTCACGGTCCTCAACGTTGTCCGTTTCTTTGTGCTTCTTTAAAAGAGCTTGGACAGCACATCTGGAAACCCTGTCTGCCTTGAAATTTCTGCCTGGGAGAGACCTTGCTGATGCAGTATAACTACCTTGTGTCTTGTTGCTGTGCTCAGTCTTGCCATGGTGTATGACTTTTGACAGTAAACTGTCTTCAGCAACCTCACCTTGTTAGCTGAGTTTGGCTGTTCCTCACCCAGTTTTATTCCTCCTACACAGCTGTTTCTGTTTCAGTTAATGATTGTGTTTCAACCTACATATTGAATTGATGATCATTAGCACCTGTTTGGTATAATTGTTTAATCATACACCTGACTATATGCCTACAAAATCCCTGACTTTGTGCAAGTGTACCTAGAAGAATTGATGCTGTTTTGAAGGCAAAGGGTGGTCACACCAAATATGGATTTGATTTAGATTTTTTCTTCTGTTCACTCACTTTGCATTTAGTTAATTGATAAATATAATCTATTAACATGTCTATTTTGAAAGCATTCTTACTTTACAGCATTTTTTCACACCTGCCTAAAACTTTTGCACAGTACTGTATATATATATATATATATATATATATATATATATATATATATATATATATATATATAGTTAAGTAATCTTAAATCAAAATGCTTTACATTGAATTTAAGATGATATATATTTACAGTTTTTGTTTTCCTCTAATCTGTTTAATTTAATTTGAATATCTTCCCCATACAACATATACTGTACAATGCAAAGAGGTTACACACGCAGATCTCAGTCAGAGCTGTAAAACCATGCATGGCAAGTTAAATCAGTTGCAGCTGGCATCCAGTCTTGCATCATAGGAATCTGGAAATTTCAACGTGGAAATCCATTAAATTGATTCTTATTTTATGATGTGCTCTGGTAAACAAAGGGCTCCCACACTTCCCTGGTCCGGTTACAGAATTCCCAGGCAATAAATCAGTGACACTGTATTCTCCTTACCTACCGGTAGCGCATTGGAAACGCATGCCATGAACATACGCGCTGTATGTCAAGGAAGCAATCCCATTACGTGTGACATCCTGGAGTCCAGCATGTATGACCGCAGCCAGTCCTCAACTCAAGAAAGGGTTTTGTTTTTTTTTAACTTTTGATCTGGGTGTACTGTGCACAGAATTCCTTGGTGTTGAATTACAATAGAGTTAATGGTAAAGCAGACATGTTTAGGCATGATAATCAGTGCGGTCCCGGCTGCCCACCTCATTGACAGTGTTATGGCGGGCTGCAGTGTGGAGTGGTGGTTAGGGCTCTGGACTCTTGACCGGAGGGTCATGGGTTCAATCCCAGGTGGGGGTCACTGCTGCTGTACCCTTGAGCAAGGTACTTTACCTAGATTGCTCCAGTAAAAACCCAACTGTATAAACGGGTAATTGCATGTAAAAATAATGTGATATCTTGTAACAATTGTAAGTCGCCCTGGATAAGGGCGTCTGCTAAGAAATAAATAATAATAATATTAAAAAAAGGAAACCTGTTCACACCGCAGAATCAATTTCCACTGGTTATCTTTTGCAGGGCAGAGTAAAAGCTGGATAATACAAAGCAAAGCGCGAGGCGTGGTGAGATTTCAAAAGCCGTTTCCCAACCATTACCCTTCATGCCTTTTCGTTTGTCCTCTTCCCTTATCGTTGCGTGGGGTCACATTTTCGTGAGCAGTGTGTTTGCTTGGCGGCTTTCCAGAGCATGCAATGGGTACCAGCTTGTATTGGTTTGGGAGATCTGTGAAATGATACTGTGCTCGATATTACATTTCAAAACCATTTCAGTGATACGTGGCACAGAAAGTACAAAGAGTCCGTGCTCTAGATTTTCCACCTCCTCTTATTAATGCTGTGTTGAATATGCCTCTTCTTTGACTTTCTGTATGTCAGCTTAATGGGGAACGCAGTATAAAAACGAATGTGTTTTAAGAGCAAAAGAAAAATGTAACACTTGTAAATACAGATAGTGTTATTATAGCACCAGCACAGTGGAAAACAGAGCCCTTTGTAACTAATCCAATTATTCCATGTATTTTCAATGCCGTTCACTATATGGGTCTCCAATGTGTGGTTTTAAAAGAAATCTGTTTTAGAAAACATGCATTTTCAACATTAAAACAATATAAAAACGACACTTAAAGAAATCTGTTTTTAGACAGTGTTGACCTTTCAGGGTCATTTCACCTGGAGGGTGAAATTGCCTCCCGCCCCTTCAATGGCTTCTTTCCTGTCCTTAACCAACCAGCTGCTTCCCCTGTTGACTGACATGCTTTTCACCCAATAACATGCTCTGAACCCCCTGAAGGCAGTGCGGAGGTGAAATCACCCAGGAAGTGTAACAGTCTTCCTGCAAAGGGAGGCTAGCAAACTGAGACTTTCTTTCACTTTTTGTAGTACCCGATGTTTTAGAATGAAACCACATGTTTGTGAAATCCGAAACTGCACACCTGGGCCCTACATGTGGATGGATTTGCGTGACATGAAAGTGTTTTGTTAGGTGAGATTACTTTAAACTACTAACAGTTAGCAGCTGTTGTAAATCACATATCAGAAATCAGCCAATCACAGTATCTGCCTAATTTCCAGTGTATCTTATCTTCTGTACAGATGGCATGCTGTGCAGAGATCACCACACCTAATCCCACTGTTAAAAAATCTAAACAAAATACACACACATACCTGCTGCCTATTGTAAACTGAAACATCCTGTTACCTTTGCTCTTTCTTTAAATGTTGGTGAACTTGACAATTTCTGCGCTCCCCTGACTGTGTGACTTCCCCTGCACACCACGTGGCCGTGCCTTTACCAGGGGAGACCCTCGGGAACCCCTGCGCTCCCCTGACTGTGTGACTCACCCTGCACACCACGCGGCCGTGTCTTTACCAGGGGAGACCCTCGGGGACCCCTGCGCTCCCCTGACTGTGTGACTCCTCCTGCACACCACGCAGCCGTGCCTTTACTAGGGGAGACCCTCGGGGACCCCTGCGCTCCCCTGACTGTGTGACTCCCCCCTGCACACCACGCGGCCGTGCCTTTACCAGGGGAGACCCTCAGGGACCCCTGCGCTCCCCTGACTGTGTGACTCCCCCTGCACACCACGTTATCTACTCTCAGACTTATGTAAGTAATGGAAACACGAAATAAGTAAGGTATTTATATCTCATCGTATCTTCCCATGGTTCAAGCACACCTGCTAAGCTAACAGGTTTTTTTTTATAGTTGAAAATGAAAGCAGCTATAGATAGCATTGTGGTTTTTCCGTTAGTCATCATCTGTTACATAAGAAAAGAGGCTCCCATTACAAGCCAACCCTAAAGTGAATTTCGCTGACACAATAATTCCATCAATACGGCCTGTTGCGTTACTACCATTCACAGCCTTGAAAGAAGCACACAGAATATGTAGATTGTACAGTACCTCTGTAATCCGGCACAATTCTCTAGTCCTGAGCAATGCCAGATTAGACAGGTTTTACATGACCTGCACACACGGGTTCCATGAGAGAAATATTATCTCCATATAGACTCGTTCATTTTAACACACATGTGATCAGAGGTTCCTCTGTAAACAGAAAGGTAGCGGAGCTTCTCAGTAAGAAGGAGGCACGGTGTTTCTGTTTCTAGATCTAATGTACTGGCTTTGATTTACAGCAGCTTCTTTATTGCTTGAAGGGCTCATCTGCTTGCAAGTAGCTGCCAGTTTGCATGCCTAGCCTTGTTATGATAATCTGCAAATCTGAACAACACCCGCGACGGTTCATCATTTGCAAACTGTTTTAAAATGAGAATGCAAGTTTGCTGTAACATGTGTGTTCTTTCAAAACTGCACATTTGAGACCTCATAGTTAATAACAGTTTCATTGAATTATTGTGTGTTAATATAAATTTGAATATGTGACAGAAAGCATATGCATTTAAAAAAATACTTCAACGACAAATATCTTGCAGACAATTAAAAAGGCTTCCAGCGTCTTTTGAATCGATGACGTTTTGCACTATGTGGTGTTTTATAGTTATGGATGAAATCAGGAATTGATTTGAATTGCTGGAGGGGTTCCATTGTAATGGGGGTGGAATGCTTTCACAAAAAACAACAGAGCATCGTGATTTTGCTTCACAAATGAATCTGTACTGATAATCTGTTAATCTAGAATTTACTATGATTTACTCTTCTTTAGTACAGACATAAAAATAAATCATTTTAAGATGCAATCTAGTTGTTTGAAAAGGACGTGCTTTAATATTTTCTTAATAAGTTTAATATTCTGAAAAAAGCTTTGCTTCATAAAAACTGACTTTGAACAAACACACCAGCGGTGAATGCATTGCTGGAAAGCTGTGTAAAATGCATCAGAGGAATGTTCTGTTTGAAGGAAGTGCGTCTGATTTCTGAGGCACGGCGCTGATAACACAGCCAGGGAGCCCAATGGCACGTTAGGAATGGATCAGATCCAAAAATATTCTTTAGAACCAGCTATTGTTTTTTCTGAAAGTTAAACAAGGTTTCTAGGGGATACAATATTTAGTTAATGCACAAATATTATTATTTATTTTTTAGCTGACGCCCTTATCCAGGGCAACTTACAATTGTTACAAGATATCACATAATTTTTACATACAATTACCCATTTATACAGTTGGGTTTTACTGGAGCAATCTAGGTAAAGTACCTTGCTCAAGGGTATAGCAGCAGAGTCCCCCACCTGGGATTGAACCCACGACCATCCGGTCAAGAGTCCAGAGCCCTAACCACTACTCCACACTGCTGCCCTATAGGCATATACTGGTGTATACCCACGAACGCAGACCCTGGTTCGATTTCTGAATCAAACGCGTGTATATTTTGTGTGCGCGGTTTTTAAAAACAGAGTTCTGCTTTCGCAACAACTAACTTTCAGGGTTCCCTAGAATCTCAGAGTCGCTCCTATTTTTTTTCATTTTATTTACCTTAGAAAAGCCGATTCTGATTTAGAAGAAAATCAAAGTGTTTTTTTTTAGGTAGCGGATAAGCAATGAGACACAGAGAAAAAAAACATACAAACAGTTTTTGCTGCTAAAACAATATTATTGTTAATATCTTAAAATGTAACCATGTACTACATCTATTGAATATATGAGTAAACTATTATCAGTGTTGTCTTGGAGAATAGTTTCAGATATTTATAGTATATCTTTATACTATAGTAGTGGAGTAGTGGTCAGGGCTCTGGACTCTTGACCGGAGGGTCGTGGGTTCAATCCCAGGTGGGGGGACACTGCTGCTGTACCCTTGAGCAAGGTACTTTACCTAGATTGCTCCAGTAAAAACCCAACTGTATAAATGGGTAATTGTATGTAAAAATAATGTGATATCAATTGTAAGTCGCCCTGGATAAGGGTGTCTGCTAAGAAATATGGTTAAAGAAAGGGGCTTGTAACCAGGAGGTCCCCGGTTCAAATCCCACCTCAGCCACTGACTCATTGTGTGACCCTGAGCAAGTCACTTCACCTCCTTGTGCTCCGTCTTTCGGGTGAGATGTAATTGTAAGTGACTCTGCAGCTGATGCATAGTTCACACACCCTAGTCTCTGTAAATCGCCTTGGATAAGGGCGTCTGCTAAGAAATAAATAATAATAATAATAATAATAATAATAATAATAATAATAATAATATAAGCAGAATGTGGCACTTTGTCGCCTGGTTCAGAAGCTGGCATCTCCCCTCGTTCCTGAGTCAGAGATAGAGAACGCCCGAAGCCTCACTTTGTGTGATGATGCCTTCGTGCTTCAGGAACATTTCAGCGTGCTTCGAATTGCAGCCGGACCGGTTTGACAGAGAGCTCACCTTGAAGGTGAAACCTGCGGGAAGGTAAAGCAACACTGACATGCAAACAGGCGGATCCGACCATGTGACCCATCCCCATGGCAACCGCTTCTGCATGCTTCTCACTTTCATTTTCACGAGGGGGGGAGCGGATCAGCCTCATTCTTGGGGTTTCTCAGTGCTCTATTGGAGCGTTCAAAGAATCTAGTGCCACCCCCTTTTTTATTTTCCTGTGGGGCCCCAAGATCAATGTTCTTTCATTCGTCAGATCACTCTCAGATCTCCAATTTTTTCTTTTTTTAATTCTGGTACTACACTTGGTTAATGAAATCTCTGTTTGCAAGCCGTGTTTTCGGTTAGTGTTGCACTTGCTTGAGTCGTTTCAGCCAGAGTGTGAAATTCCCCCCTTTCCTTTCAGTGGTTTCTTTCAGTAACCAATCAGCTGTTGCCCCGACTGACTGACATGCCTTCAGCCAGTAATATCACCCAGAAGACACTGCTGAGGGGACCTGCCCTAGGAAGTACAAGCAAAACAGATACCCAGAGAAAAAGCCATATAAACTGAGAGCTTCCTTTAACCTCCAGTAGTACCAGGTATCATGTTTTAAAATGAAAATGCTTGAGTGCTGTAGCTTGTGCCTCTTTCAGAACATTTAACATCTGTTTATAACGGAAGGAAAAAACAGGTAAGAGTTTATGAAATTCTTTGTTAGCTACAAAATAATTTGAAAAGCTGACAGCGTTGGTCAAATTTCAAATTTCAAATGCATTTATTTAACCAGGATAGAGAGCCCTTGAGTCATACATCTCATTTACAAATGGGGCTCCTGGCAGGAGAAGGCTTCAAGAAATAACATTATAAAAAAAAAAAATCAACGGCAAATAAGAGGCAAAACCATCCCTTCCTCAAGGGTACAGCAGCAGTGTCCCCCACCTGGGATTGAACCCACAACCCTCCGGTCAAGAGTCCAGCGCCCTAACCACTACTCCCCACTGCTGATATAGCTTGGAAAAACAGAGTGCAAGGAGAGTTCACAAAGTTCCGCTTCACGTATGCGCATTTAGGTAAGATACATAAGACAGGCACTCATCGGTGCGAGTGAGAAACAGCTACCGGAATCCTCTCCTGACCACAGACAGGCATCGCCGTATCCGAGCTTTCCTCCCAGAGAATTAGAAAACCGATCACCGTCTGGTTTCTGTTGATAACGAGGCAGTACATTGCTGTGTCGAACGATACCTGTTTGCAGGTGTGTTGAATGATGCAATCGGTAAATGGAAGCTCACTAACATAGCAGCTGGTATCATGCACACATGAGGTTCCTTACAAACCCTCGGCCAGCGTACCCGAGTCTCCTGCCAGATATCCCTGTGCTATCTGAGGGCAGCCCTGTTTGCAAAACACTGACCTCGTTTCCAGAGATGAGACCCATGGAGCAGAACAATGGGTTTAGTGTCAGGAAAGCTGGACTCCAAGTATACACAACAGAGAAACATCTGCGGCCTCTGTTTGTACATGCCACAGGACTGGGATCTGAAAAGTAGTTTAACAGTGCCAACTGTTGCTCCAGTTTGAGTGAGGATTGGGAAACCATTGATCCCACTGGTGTGCCATCCTAACCAACGGCAGCCTCATCCCAGTGTAGCAGCCCTCGCCGTCAGACGCTACAGGAGAGGGCAGGAGGGGAAGACAGCTGCAGGCAAGTGAGATGGACTAAATGGTTTAGACAACGCATACATAGAGAAACAAAGGGGTGTGTATCTAGCTCCCTTTGGGTTGCAGGAAGAGACCAACTTCAGTCAGAGAAGCTGAGCAAGGAGCAAGATGCAAGGAGCTTTATTTAAAGTAACACAAGTGGATTTGAACTGCGCGTGCTTTATAGTCAGTGATGCTAAGTGTCTATATTGAGGCTCACACAATTTCTGTGGATAGTTTCTTAATGGAATCTGATTGAATGTTTTTTTTTTTTTGTACTTGTGGAAATTTGTTTCCCTGCGTACTGGGAATGAAATCAGTTTGAGAAGCTCAAACCAGTACCAAACTGGAGAACTGTTAATTGCAAACGGCAATTGAAAAAACCCTGAAAGGTCTACTAAAAATAATTAAAACCGTGTGCCAGATGAAATTCTTTATGTGGGTAAGGAGAATGTTGCCTTGAGTTTTCCATTTTTTTTTTTTACAAAATTACCATACAATTCAGAATAATACTTCAAGTCAAGTGTAACTTTATCATTTAAAAAAAAAAACGCAATGTGTTTAAAGAAAAGGTTTGCTGTCCAAGCTGGGGAATCGCTGTAGTTAGTTAGGTCTGCTTAGCTGTGTTTCTAAACTGGGAGGTTGGGAAAAGCTGGGAAAGACTCGGAAGGAGATCTGGGGAATGTTTGAGAGACGGAGATTGGGATTCAAGATCAGGCGCAGCTCGGACCTGCGGCTGAATTCGGAGGAGACAGTCTGTCTGAAGAGTTTCCATGCCAGAGACGTTGAGAGAGATCTGGTGAGTCCTGTCTCTTTTCGAGCTTCTAACACGAGCGCATTATAACGAGGTCTGTCTTTGCAGAGTTGAATACAGTAATACAGCAGCTGTGGGGTAACACACATCATTATAACCTATTGGTAAATAAAAAGATGAAGCTTCAGAGACACAAGCCTGAAGGTATTGAGGCTGGCTCGATTCTTAGTCTCACCTTCATCACCTGTGTGAGCTTCCCATGCTGACAGTCTGATGTTTTTATTTTATTTTATTTTTTTATTATTTAAATATCGAACCCTTACAACTTTGGTAACCGCAGAGTGTAACCATGAGAAATTTCCTTTTTAAAAAGTTACTGACCGCAGCAATTTCCATAAACCTTACCTGTTTTGCACTTCAATTGGCTGCAGCAGGTCTCAGTTGTGGAGTTTTGAAAGAAACACACAGATTTTCCTTTTTCAAACATAATGCCTGGCACTGCTTTGGTTTATATTAAAACGCCCTTTCTTTAACCTAATCGACTCAAGAGACTCTCGAGATTAAAAACGACATACAATTGCAGCATTTCAGCCTTATGACTTAAAATAAGCATAAGATTAGCAGGTTTGCATGTGGGTTAGTTGCTGTACAGTACTGAAATATTACAATTGTATTGCTGCGCACAATTGTAATCAATGCAATAGCTAGTACTATATCTCAGGGATGGAAATAAGACTCCTGTTGCACAGCAGTCTCCCCCATCCCAGGTTTTACTAGGAGAACGATCAGCCACAGTGGTGGTGTCTTACTAAATGCATGGTAAAACCAGGAACGGATCAAACCGCTATGCAACGGGGAGTCTTAATTCCATCCATAAGCAAAGCAGGCCTGTTTTTTTGCATTTTAGCTCCTAATGACCTCAGTTTTGCTCGGCTCTTTGAAGCAATAATAAACGGGTTGAATTGCAAATCAGTTCATGAGAAACAAAAGGAGGCCTCCATGCGGCCGACTGAGCAGCGTTGACGTCAGAGAAAGGGCCTAATTAGTGTTAATTAACAAAACTGCTGCCGTGCTCCTAATTATGCGAACGCGGCGTCTTGCTGTAATTATCGTTGATCCAGCTGACTGGAAGTGATCAGGGGTGAACGTACACACAGTATTATTATTATTTGTTTATTTAGCAGACGCCTTTATCCAAGGCGACTTACAGAGACTAGGGTGTGTGAACTATGCATCAGCTGCAGAGTCACTTACAATTACGTCTCACCCGAAAGACGAAGCACAAGGAAGTGAAGTGACTTGCTCAGGGTCACACAATGAGTCAGTGGGTGAGGTGGGATTTGAACCGGGGACCTCCTGGTTACAAGCCCTTTTCTTTAACCACTGGACCACACAGCCTCCTCCACACAGGAGAAGTGAAAACATGGCCACTTGATTTAGTAGCTGCTCCTGGCCTCTCATTAGAGGACGATCAGGGTTTTCTATTTCTGTGTCGCTGAAAGAGAGAAGGGAAAGGTTTTGTGCTCCTGATTTCACTGTCAGGGCGAAGCCCTTTTCCACTCGGTTTTACTTCCTTCCTTCCAGAAAAGAGCGAGCAGACTGATCTCAGGGCTTAAAGGGATGAGTTACGAAGACATGCTGAAAGAACTCAATCAGATTATCCTGGAACACAGAATTAGGAGGGGCTTGATTTGAAGTCTTTGAACCAGGACCCAGTTAGAAATTGAGTGTAGACCCAGGACAGAGGGAAGGAGACTCTTCTTCACACAGAGAGTGGGGAGGGGATGGAATGGGTTACCTAGTCATGTTGCTGAAGGAGACTCTTCTTCACACAGAGAGTGGGGAGGGGATGGAATGGGTTACCTAGTCATGTTGCTGAAGGAGACTCTTCTTCACACAGAGAGTGGTGAGGGGATGGAATGGGTTACCTAGTCATGTTGCTGAAGGAGACTCTTCTTCACACAGAGAGTGGTGAGGGGATGGAATGGGTTACCTAGTCATGTTGCTGAAGGAGACTCTTCTTCACACAGAGAGTGGTGAGGGATGGAATGGGTTACCTAGTCATGTTGCTGAAGGAGACTCTTCTTCACAGAGAGTGGTGAGGGGATGGAATGGGTTACCTAGTTGCTGAAGGAGACTCTTCTTCACACAGAGAGTGGTGAGGGGATGGAATGGGTTACCTAGTCATGTTGCTGAAGGAGACTCTTCTTCACACAGAGAGTGGTGAGGGGATGGAATGGGTTACCTAGTCATGTTGCTGAAGGAGACTCTTCTTCACACAGAGAGTGGTGAGGGGATGGAATGGGTTACCTAGTCATGTTGCTGAAGGAGACTCTTCTTCACACAGAGAGTGGTGAGGGATGGAATGGGTTACCTAGTCATGTTGCTGAAGGAGACTCTTCTTCACACAGAGAGTGGTGAGGGGATGGAATGGGTTACCTAGTCATGTTGCTGAAGGAGACTCTTCTTCACACAGAGAGTGGGGAGGGGATGGAATGGGTTACCTAGTCATGTTGCTGAAGGAGACTCTTCTTCACACAGAGAGTGGGGAGGGGATGGAATGGGTTACCTAGTCATGTTGCTGAAGGAGACTCTTATTCACGCAGAGAGTGGGGAGGGGATGGAATGGGTTACCTAGTCATGTTGCTGAAGGAGACTCTTCTTCACGCAGAGAGTGGTGAGGGGATGGAATGGGTTACCTTGTCATGTTGATGAAGGAGACTCTTCTTCACACAGAGAGTGGTGAGGGGATGGAATGGGTTACCTAGTCATGTTGCTGAAGGAGACTCTTCTTCACACAGAGAGTGGTGAGGGGATGGATTGGGGTACCTAGTCATGATGCTGAAGCTGAATCACTGGGATCCTTTAAGACCCGACTTGACAAAGTTTTGAGATCAATCACTGCTAGGACGCGGACGGGCTCTGATGGGGATGAACAGCCTCCTCTCATTCTTCAGTTCCTCTTCTGGTATAGCAGTGCGATCCAGCCTGTTTAATGGGAGTGAGGCTGTATGTGAGATAAGCACATGTTCTTGTATGCAGGGCTGTGTTAGAAACGAGTTGAAGAGCAAGCACAAAGTGCAGATCTGTCAGCAAGCTTCAGTGTGGTCTTTCATCATCAAAAGGGTCTGAAAACTTGCTGTTGTGAACTAAATGCGGTGAAACACATCAAAGAGCTTGTGGTGAAATTAGACCTCTGTCCAACAAGTACGTGCTTTCTGTCGCCTTTGAAGAATACTGCCCCGCCTTTAGAACCGTGCACACTAACGTAAATGGCCAGTTTCTGCCATAAACCCCTCCCACCTCATGAATATGTAAACGCTCAGGTGAGTTTAGTGTTTCGGTCGCCTAACACAGTATCATTGTGTGCGAGTCTATACTGTACACCGGGATCAAATTTACTCCTCCTGAAAAAAATATTTGGATTACCACCAGCAACCAAAAACTAGACGGAATATATTCATTTATTTTCTTAAACAAACAAGCAAAAACCACGACCGAATTGGTCCTTAAGAGCACGTTCCTAAAAAAAAAAAATAATAATAATAATAATTCGGGGTTTGCTTAATTGGAAAATACATTTTTACCGATTAAAAAGAAAATAAAAAAGTAACTGACAAGTTGTCTAAAGTCAGGCTGGGCTAAATGTGAACCTGGGACCCTTTAAAAAAAATATGACGAGATAGTTTTCGCTTTTTTCAAATATATATATATGTATACGATGCTACGATGTAGTCTTTTTTGAGACGTTACCCAGGAACTGATGATGGATTTAGCTGCGTGAAAAAAAACTTGGAAACGAAGATTATTATTTAAATTAGATTATTCTTCACCAGAAACGTCTATATGAGGATGGGGAAAGAAATAACAATGGTAATTATTATTATTATTATTATTATTATTATTATTATTATTAGTTCTCAATGTGTATTAATCTGCATTAGTATTATTACACTAATGTATAATAATACTAATATAAGCACCTGTCTCTGGGATCCAAAAATTGGCAAATAATATTGATTTTTGTTACAGGATGGTTCCATTTTAATTTACATAACATTTCTTTTAATGCATTCATAATTTACATGGGAGGGGATCCCGAGATGTCTAATTTACATGCAGCAACATTACTGAATATTGTCAACGTGCGCAATACAAGCCCTACTGTGTGCGTGTGTAGACTAAGATCAAATATTATTATCCACTATTATTATGTGTTTATTTAGCAGACGCCTTTATCCAAGGTGACTTACAGAGACTAGGGTGTGTGAACTATGCATCAGCTGCAGAGTCACTTACAACTACGTCTCACCCGAAAGACGGAGCACAAGGAGGTGAAGTGACTTGCTCAGGGTCACACAATGAGTCAGTGGCTGAGGTGGGATTTGAACCGGGGACCTCCTGGTTACAAGCCCTTTTCTTTAACCACTGGACCACACAGCCTCCTATAACACGAGCTACACAGTAACAACGTAGCCACGTCTATGGTCAAAAGTTATAGAATGAACTCATGTTGCTTCATAGAGTCGAACCTGCTGAACAATGTTACCTTAACATATTGAATTGCACACTGTTTTCTAGTTTTCCCATAGTACTTAACGAAAAACTGGCAAAAATGGAAAAAAAATTGTACATTTCGAAATCTAACATGATATATTGTACAACTATTATGGCTTCCGGTAGACTTTTGCGATATCATTTTGTAGTTTTTTATATATATATATATATATATATATATATATATATATATATATATATATATATATATATATATATATATATATATATATATATATCTGTCACGCGAATACTTTGAAATACTTTGAAATATGTTAAAAACACAATAAGGCGGCTGTGATTGACAGAAATAGACGCCTTTGTTTTGTTCCACGTTTCCATCACAGTTGCCTGGTAACAACCCCGGGGGCAATTATAAGTTATTCGTGGGAAAAAAGAGAAAAACTACGTGAAAAACAAAGACAGCAGAAAGCGCGTCTGTATGTTTTTAAGAGCGGGTCTGACGACATCTTTCTTCGCCCTTAGCGACAGCGGAACAGACAGGTCACGTGTGTTTTCCTGAGCGTTCTCGCCTTGTATTCTGTCGCTCGCTTCATTCGCGTGTGCATAGCCATGAACAACCCCAGAGAGTGAGACTCAAGTTCAAAGAGTGAGACTTTCCAGGTGCGGTGTCAGGTCATTGCTTCAGACAGGGACTCTCATCTTTGGTCCTTGGCAACATCCAATAGTCCAGATTTTTAATCCAGCCAGTACTTCACAGTTTGTTTTAAAATGTACTCTGCTTCATATTGCATCTGAAAGCCTTAAATGTCTTCCTAATTCATACTAACGTCTAGGGCATGTGAGAATTCAATATGCAATGCGAATCGGTGCAGCCTCCTCTCTCCTCCTGCGCGTGTACAACGCCTGTAGTCTCCATGGTTACCACAGTGCACACGCTTCGAACCCTGCTTTCCATGCGCTAAGTCCCGTGCCCGGTTTTTCACTTATTTTATTGTACAAGTTTACTCAGTCTGTTTATTGAAAGAAACTTTGCTTATATATGTGAATTATGCATGTTTGTTATTTGAAAATGTCTGAAAAAAATGTACTGTTGTCTCTTGCAGACCCTGAGAAATTTGAATTTTTTATATATTTACTAAAAAAAAAAGCGCTACTGCGGGTACTTTATACAGGCAAACCGGATTTGACGTTAACGTCTTATTCAACTCTGTTGTTGATCACGGATTTAACTGCAATTCATTGACACCATTTAGATTTAATCAGCATGGGTGAGATTATTTTAGGAATGCGTGTGAGCGTCCATTACGCCCCATGCGTAAGACTTGACATATCTGCCCAGTGCCTGCCCTGGTAAAGGGTGTGCCCTGGTAAAGGGTGGAGTCATGAAGTCAGGGGAGCCCAGGTTCCTGGCTTTGTGATGTCATGGATCATCGCGAGGGATTCCACAGGTAGTGAGGTCATTCCTGATTGCGCTGTAGCGGCACCTACTGGACATTCCAAATAACAACAAAAAAACAAACACATACATAATTAGGGCTGTATTGCTTTCAAGGTAAAAAATAAAAAGCCTTATTTACGGTCTAGGTATTTCAAGATGCAGCTGGTGTCTTTTTCATGAAGACATTTTAAAGAAATCGTGCAGCTCCATGCTTTTTGAAACATAGTAAATCTCACTGAACACCAGTTAGGTTTATAGAATTGTTCTGTTAGCTACAAACACTTACACGAAAGAACATCGTGTATTTCCAAACAATAAGCCCATCAGAACTTGTCCGGTTCCTAGCAGCTGATTGATCTCAAAACTTTGTCAAGTCGGGTCTTAAAGGATCCCAGTGATTCAGCATCAACAACATGACTAGGTAACCCATTCCATCCCCTCACCACTCTCTGTGTGAAGAAGAGTCTCCTTCAGCAACATGACTAGGTAACCCATTCCATCCCCTCCCCACTCTCTGTGTGAAGAAGAGTCTCCTTCAGCAACATGACTAGGTAACCCATTCCATCCCCTCCTCACTCTCTGTGTGAAGAAGAGTCTCCTTCAGCAACATGACTAGGTAACCCATTCCATCCCCTCACCACTCTCTGTGTGAAGAAGAGTCTCCTTCAGCAACATGACTAGGTAACCCATTCCATCCCCTCCCCACTCTCTGTGTGAAGAAGAGTCTCCTTCAGCAACATGACTAGGTAACCCATTCCATCCCCTCCTCACTCTCTGTGTGAAGAAGAGTCTCCTTCAGCAACATGACTAGGTAACCCATTCCATCCCCTCACCACTCTCTGTGTGAAGAAGAGTCTCCTTCAGCAACATGACTAGGTAACCCATTCCATCCCCTCCCCACTCTCTGTGTGAAGAAGAGTCTCCTTCAGCAACATGACTAGGTAACCCATTCCATCCCCTCACCACTCTGTGTGAAGAAGAGTCTCCTTCAGCAACATGACTAGGTAACCCATTCCATCCCCTCACCACTCTGTGTGAAGAAGAGTCTCCTTTAGCAACATGACTAGGTAACCCATTCCATCTCCTCACCACTCTCTGTGTGAAGAAGAGTCTCCTTCAACAACATGACTAGGTAACCCATTCCATCCCCTCCCCACTCTCTGTGTGAAGAAGAGTCTCCTTCAGCAACATGACTAGGTAACCCATTCCATCCCATCCCCACTCTCTGTGTGAAGAAGCGTCTCCTTCCCTCTGTGCTGAGTCTGTCTCCACTTCATTTCCAGCCCTCTGGTCCTGGTTTGTGTGCCGCGCTGCCCCTTGCTCTGGAATGTAGGACTCAGTTCTTTCAGCCTCTCTTTGTAGCTCAGTGTGTTTCTGTCTCCGCCTCTCTTTCTCTGCACAGGACCCAGTGCAGGAGTGGGGGGATGAGTCTGACGACGGCGTGCTCTACAGCGTCACCTTGAGGAGGATTCCGGTAGAGCAGTCCCAGGGCAGCTTCGTCCAGTACAAAACCATTAAGGTGCGCAGCGTGAAGGCCGCCACACTGGAAAGACTGGTGTCCCTCCTACTGGAGCCCGGCACAGACCCCCACTTCACCACCGTCTTCCTGTCAACGTACCGGGCCTTCACCACCACTCAGCAGCTCCTGGAGATGGTGCTTGACAGGTATGTGAGAGGGTGCAATCTGTCAGGGGCAAAGGGAGGGAGCCACAGCGATGGCTGTTTGCAGAACCCTATAGAATGAACACATTGTGCTTCATGAAGTCTGAAAGCTGCTGAATAATGTCACGTTAACATATTGAATTGCACACCGCTTTGTAGTTTTCCATATACTTAATGAAAATGGAAAAGAGTGACATTTCAAAATCTAACATGAAATACTGTACTGCTATTCTGGCATCCTTCCGGTAGACTTTTGCGATATCATTTTGTAGTTTCTTTGACTGCATGATGTTAAATAAAAGATCTAAATTATGTTCATATAGTTTTTTTTTTTAATTAAGTCTCAATCCTAAAATTCTAGGTGATGCCTAGACCCTCACCCTGCAGCGTGACCCCTCACCCTGCAGCGTGACCCCCTCACCCTGCAGCGTGACCCCCCTCACCCTGCAGCGTGATCCCCTCACCCTGCAGCGTGACCCCCTCATCCTGCAGCGTGACCCCCTCACCCTGCAGCGTGACCCCCCTCACCCTGCAGCGTGATCCCCCTCACCCTGCAGCGTGACCCCCTCACCCTGCAGCGTGACCCCCTCACCCTGCAGCGTGACCCCCTCACCCTGCAGCGTGACCCCCTCATCCTGCAGCGTGACCCCCCTCACCCTGCAGCATGATCCCCCTCACCCTGCAGTGTGACCCCCTCACCCTGCAGTGTTTCAATGCTTTCCTGTCTGTCTGTGTTTCTGCAGAGCAAGCAGCTTCGACGGAAACAACAACGATGACAACGCTGACCAGACTGGCTCCGGAGTCTGCAAGAGGTGAGACCGCACTGCATTGTGGGAATGAGATGGTGTGACCTCATATCCAGATCTAACCGACAGCAAAATTGGATTATTTTATTATGTGTTGGTCGGCTTACCATGTGTTGAAGTTTTCCACAAAGCGTCGCTTCCACAAATTTACTACCACAATCATTTTGCAGCTTTTCAATGCAATTTCCTTGGTTATACTATGCATTAGTTTAACATGGCTTACCATGTCTGTATATGCTTTATGTGTTTGTATCAATGCCTGTCTGTCTGACTAACTGCCTCTCTCTCTCTGTCTGTCTGTCTTTCTGAATAACTGCCTCTCTCTATCCCCCCTCTCTCTCTCTCTCCCCCTCTCTCTCTCTCTCCCTCTATCTCTCTCTCCTCTCTCCCCCCTCTCTCTCTCCTCCCCCCTTTCTCTCCCCTCTCTCTCTCCCTCTCTCCCCTCTCTCTCTCCCCCCTCTATCTCTCCCCCCTCTCTGTCTCTCTCTCTCTCTCTGTCTCTCTCCCCTCTCTCTCTCTCTCTCTCTCTCTCTCTCTCTCTCTCTCTCTCTCTCTCTCTCTCTCTCTCTCTCTCTCTCTCTCTCTCTCTCTCTCTCTCTCTCTCTCTCTCTCTCTCTCTCTCTCTCCCCTCTCTCTCTCTCTCCTCTTCTCTCTCTCCTCTCTCCCTCTCTCCCTCTCTCCCCTCTCTCCCTCTCTCTCTCTCCCTCTCTCTCCCCTCTCTCTCTCTCTGTCTCTCTCCCCCTCTCTCTCTCTCTCTCTTCTCTCTCTCCTGTCTCCCCCTCTCTCCCTCTCCCCCCCCCTCTCTCTCTCTCTCTCTTTCTCTCTCAGCACTCTGTCCTCTCTGCTCAGTCTCTGGCTGGGTGAGTTCAGTGAGGATTTCCGTGACCCCCCACATCACTCCTGCCTGCTGGCGCTGCGCTCGCACCTGCGCAGGGACCTGCAGCTTCGCTGGCTGTGTCTGCATGCAGAGAAGCTTTTGCGGAGCTTCAGTGCGTCAGGTGAGCTCCACAGCAAACCGCTCCACACGCGCTCAGAGCGATGCTGTCAGCAGAAGAGCTGGCATGAAAAAGCGGAGCGTAAACAGACACATTGTCGGATCTAGCCTGTGTTACTTATGGTTTTGTCCCCCATAGCTTTTAAAGGGATTGTAGGCAAGAGAATACTGTAGCACCTTACACATACACATCCATTAATTATTATAAAGTTCTCAAATGTGCAGTTTTGAAAGAAACACAGCGTGTATGTTCGTTAGTAGTACCCTTGGTTAAGGACTTGGAGGGTCAAACTTGGGCAGCAGTATGGAGTAGTGGTTAGGGCTCTGGACTCTTGACCGGAGGGACGTGGGTTCAATCCCAGGTGGGGGACACTGCTGCTGTACCCTTGAGCAAGGTACTTTACCTAGATTGCTCCAGTAAAAATCCAACTGTATAAATGGGTAATTGTATGTAAAAATAATGTGATATCTTGTAACAATTGTAAGTCGCCCTGGATACGGACGTCTGCTAAGAAATAAATAATAATAATCAAACTGTCCCCACCCTTTCACTGGCTTCTTCTCTGTCAATAACCAATCAGCAGCTTCCCTTGTTGACTGACATGCTTTCAGCCAGTCACATACTGATTCAAACATTCCAAATCCTAAAAGGTATTGACAATGTCGACCCAGGGGACTTTTTTGACCTGAAAAAAGAAACAAGGACCAGGGGTCACAAATGGAGATTAGATAAAGGGGCATTCAGAACAGAAAATAGGAGGCACTTTTTTTACACAGAGAATTGTGAGGGTCTGGAACCAACTCCCCAGTAATGTTGTTGAAGCTGACACCCTGGGATCCTTCAAGAAGCTGCTTGATGAGATTCTGGGATCAATAAGCTACTAACAACCAAACGAGCAAGATGGGCCGAATGGGGCCTCCTCTCGTTTGTAAACTTTCTTATGTTCTTATGTTCTTATGTTCTTATGACACTGCTGAGGTGAAATGACCCAGGAAGTGCAAACAGATAACCCGAGGACAAGGCGTACAAACCGAGAGCTTCCTTTACCCTCCAGTACTCCCAGACGTCACGTTTTAAAATGGAAAGGTGCTCTGACATGTGTTTCTTTCAAAACTGCACATTTGAGAGCTGGGCCGCTAATGGAGGTGCGAAACGGGTCAGATTTATAAAACAGAATGGAAACCTCTGAAGCTGGGTGTGTTACAGCAGGAGCGGCTCCTCCACACAGATACAGGAACGTTAACTGACTTCCTTAAAACCTGGGGCCCCGTTTATAAATGAATTGCGAAAACCAGATCCATGATAAATATTACTGTCGGCTCACTGCAGCGACTTGAAAACAATCTTGCAACATCTGTTACCAAGCTGTTCCTGAAGGTGTGAGCGCGGGGTTTAGATTTCTACATGTATGAATGTTATGTATTTGAGACCACGTTTGTATTACAAGATTGCATGGATGTTATTTCAAACTGTCATAAGAAATATTTTGTAAACATGACCCTGCGTGAGCACTGAGCTCTCCTTGGTTCTGCTCTGTAGAGAGTTGCTGTGGAAACCAGTTCAGCTTCCCTTTGAGCGGGCAGGAAGTTGAGAATTACAGTTCGCCGGGGAGGTGGGACTTCCTGACTTTCCCTTCCAGGGACGTCGCTGAGGAGCTCACTCGATTGGACGCTGTAAGGAACACACACTGTCACTCAGTCACAATGTCCTTCTTCAGTGTACAGCTTGCCAACAATAGAGAAGGACACTTGACTTAGTTTTTGTTCATAGTTTGACCTTAGAACAACAGACTTTTTTTTATATATATATATAATTCATTGAACATGCAGCTTTTGTTATAGTGAATAGGTTTTTAATTTTTTACTGTAAAACTAGGCTCTCCTTTAGAACAGTCTACATTTGAGGGCAGCAGTGTAGAGTAGTGGTTTGGGCTCTGAACTCTTGACCGGAAGGTCGTGGGTTCAATCCCTTGCTGTACCCTTGAGCAAGGTACTTTACCTAGATTGCTCCAGTAAAAACCCAACTGTATAAATGGGTAATTGTATGTAAAAAATAATGTGTAAAAAATAATGTCATTGTATGTAAAAATAATGTGATATCTTGTAAGAATTGTAAGTCGCCCTGGATAAGGGCGTCTGCTAAGAAATAAATAATAATAATAATGGCCTTGCTGTGGTGTTTTATGAGTTAATAATGGAACTCCCGAGGTAGAGGGCATTATGGGAACAAGGGAGTTCCATTATTACAGAGGAACATTCCACAGCAATGCCATTGTCACTATTAGACTAAAACGCTGGAGTCTGTTTGGAGCGTTTCAACAGAACTGGCGTCATTAATGAGCTTCATCTTCTCAGCCGTGCTTTATATGTCATTCGAGGGAGCTGTGTCCAGTTGCTCTGTAACGTACCCTAACCCGCTTCCCTTCTCCCTGCCTTCAGGATCTGTTTGTCAAGGCGATCCCCTTCCAGTGTCTGGGCTGCGTCTGGTCCCAGCGCGACAAGAAGGAGAATAAACACCTGGCGGCCACCATCCGCGCCACCATCTCCCAGTTCAACAGCGTCACCAACTGCGTGATCAGCACCCTGCTGAGGCAGCCCGCGCCCCCGCCCGTCCGCGCCAGCGTCATCGAGAAGTGGATCCGAGTGGCACAGGTCAGATTAACAGCCCGGGGTTCAGGGTTTCACAGAGCGCCTGCTTTAGGGGATTGGAAAGACCACCACCTGCTAAATCTGCTCTGAGTAAACTGCTCGCAGTTCCCATCACAGCATGAGCGAGTCAGGCCTGAGTCTGTAGGGTTACTAACAGGAGCTGCTCATGCAGCTATGAGGGAGCGGCGATTTGTTGTAAATCAACGACACGACTAGACAACCCATTCCATCCCTTCACCACTCTCTGTGTGAAGAAGAGTCTCCTTCAGCAACATGACTAGGTAACCCATTCCATCCCCTCACCACTCTCTGTGTGAAGAAGAGTCTCCTTCAGCAACATGACTAGGTAACCCATTCCATCCCCTCAACACTCTCTGTGTGAAGAAGAGTCTCCTTCAGCAACATGACTAGGTAACCCATTCCATCCCCTCACCACTCTCTGTGTGAAGAAGAGTCTCCTTCAGCAACATGACTAGGTAACCCATTCCATCCCCTCACCACTCTCTGTGTGAAGAAGAGTCTCCTTCAGCAACATGACTAGGTAACCCATTCCATCCCCTCACCACTCTCTGTGTGAAGAAGAGTCTCCTTCAGCAACATGACTAGGTAACCCATTCCATCCCCTCACCACTCTGTGTGAAGAAGAGTCTCCTTCAGCAACATGACTAGGTAACCCATTCCATCCCCTCCCCACTCTGTGTGAAGAAGAGTCTCCTTCAGCAACATGACTAGGTAACCCATTCCATCCCCTCCCCACTCTCTGTGTGAAGAAGAGTCTCCTTCAGCAACATGACTAGGTAACCCATTCCATCCCCTCACCACTCTCTGTGTGAAGAAGAGTCTCCTTCAGCAACATGACTAGGTAACCCATTCCATCCCCTCACCACTCTCTGTGTGAAGAAGAGTCTCCTTCAGCAACATGACTAGGTAACCCATTCCATCCCCTCACCACTCTGTGTGAAGAAGAGTCTCCTTCAGCAACATGACTAGGTAACCCATTCCATCCCCTCACCACTCTCTGTGTGAAGAAGAGTCTCCTTCAGCAACATGACTAGGTAACCCATTCCATCCCCTCCCCACTCTCTGTGTGAAGAAGAGTCTCCTTCAGCAACATGACTAGGTAACCCATTCCATCCCCTCACCACTCTCTGTGTGAAGAAGAGTCTCCTTCAGCAACATGACTAGGTAACCCATTCCATCCCCTCCCCACTCTCTGTGTGAAGGCAGGTTGCTCTTCGTTGCACAGTAAAAGCTAGTAAGTGTAATTGTGTTGCTGTTTGTGTCTCAGGAGTGCCGAGCTCTGAAGAACCTCTCCTCTCTCAGAGCCATCCTCTCTGCACTACAATCCAACTCCATCTTCAGGCTCAAGAAGACCTGGGCCGCAGTCTCCAGGTAAGAACTACAACTCCCAGAGGGCCGCTCTGCCCCCTCCATTTCCTTTCTATTAATGAGCCGCTTCTGTTGAACTTTCACCTGCCAGTGGAAGTGTGAAATGCCAAAGCATTTTTGCAGTGTCAGTGTGTTAATATAATCGAAGAGAAAGCACAGCAGTGATAGCATGCAGATTAAAATAAAAAATGTGTAAAACAAATAGCAACTGAAGAAAGATTTCTAATCTGTGCTTCGTACATCTAGAAGTGGTAGACGTACTGGTTTAGGTAGATCACTGGAAAGTAACATTTCCAGTTACCCTGCGCTCCTGGATTTTAATGCTTGTCTCTATTATATGTGTTTATGTGAACCGATATATTTATGACGAGATGAGGCACATTGTGATGAGGAAATGACCTGACACTAAAATGAGTTCTACTCTTATCAGAACTGTCCAGCTCTCTCCATGTCTTCAGTCCGCAGCGTTTTCTCAGAGTCACGGGGGTTGTGTGTGTTTTTTGTTTTTTTGTCAGGGAGAGCTTGTCAATCTTCGAGCAGCTGTCAGAAATGTTTCCGGGCGAGAATTGTTCTCTCAGCGGGTGTGAAATCCTTCTGCAGGTAAGCGTTGATCCCAAACCCTCACTCTGTGAGCACGTCTTTATTATAACATTTAAAATGAAGTGACTTTTGACCCAAGACCCCATGTTTTTTGGCTCCACTCACAGACCAGTTTTTTTTAATTTAATTTTTTTAAAGATTTTTCAAGACATCGATTAACAAACGGAAAGTTACACACACACACGCAAAATCTAAATACTGTACCTTAGTTAATTATTTCTGTATTTCTGATACATGCATCGTACAGCCGTGGATAAAGCACAGGGAAAAGTGCCAAACGGCCGAGGTAAGCTTGTATGAGCAGAACAGTACAATCCACCCTGTGCTCCAGTGCTGATGTGCTTGTGTGATGTGTGTGTGTCTGCAGAGCCCTGGCTGTGGCGCTGTCCCCTACCTCGGCACCTACCTGACCGCCCTGACCATGCTGGACTCCGCCCTGCCCGACACTGTGCAGGTGAGGCTTCACTGCTGGCCGCTGGCTGGCTGGCTGGCTGGCTGGCTGATCGCAGCCCTGGAAATAGCATGACTTCCAGGACGGGCGATAACAAGCGATAAATACTGAACGGCAGTTCTTTCACGATTGCTTACGTTTTCTATAAATAAGATCTCAGTAAGAAGACTGTAGCGAACAAGCTGCTGTATGGTATTCCATACGTTTTTACAAGGCAGTACGGAGCGAGTCCCTTCATACAGGTGAGAGGAGGATGCTGTTTTGGAAAGTCTGTTTAAAACTGGGGAATCACCACTTCTCTGGCCCAATTACAACACAGAACGTGAGTGATGTCAGTAGAGACAGATTCGGTTTGGTTGACCTCTGACCTGGACCTTGTTCTTTCCCCAGGGCGGGCTTATCAACTTTGAGAAGCGACGACGGGTAAGTTATTTTTAAAACACGCGACACTACAGATTATTTAGGGTAATGTGGGTAGGGGCTCTTATTGTGGAAATAATGTATCTGTATGCAGAGTGGGGGGTGTGGCTGGTAGAGTTGAAAGGTCACAGTGTGGAGGCTGTGTGGTCCAGTGGTTAAAGAAAAGGGCTTGTAACCAGGAGGTCCCCGGTTCAAATCCCACCTCAGCCACTGACTCATTGTGTGACCCTGAGCAAGTCACTTCACCTCCTTGTGCTCCGTCTTTCGGGTGAGACGTAATTGTAAGTGACTCTGCAGCTGATGCATAGTTCACACACCCGAGTCTCTGTAAGTCGCCTTGGATAAAGGCATCTGCTAAATAATAAACAGAGTCACATGATATACCTGTGCGGTGCCAGAGTTCTCCTGAGAAGCTCAACAAATATTCAAACTCACTGTTGACGCAACAGAAAGCTTTCCTTCCAAGAGTACTTGTCGCTGTTCTGAAATATTTTGCATCACGAGTCTTTCTCTGTGTGTGTCTGTCTGTCTGTCTCCCAGGAGTGTGAGGTCCTGTCTCAGATCAGACAGCTGCAGGGGTCCTGCTTGCAATACAAGCTGAACGATCACCCAGAGATCAGCTCCTGGCTGCGCAGTTACAAGAGGCTGTCTGAGCGGGAGAGGTGAGGCACTGTACAATGAAACCTGCTTTCGTTTCGCTAGCTTTCCTCTGCTTAGCCGCTCCTCTGTGGGGGCTCCACGGCTTTTCACTGTGAGCTTGACAACGGAATTAGAAGCCTCATATGAACCTGCATGTATCCCTTATCAAAGAATGCATGATCTGCTTAAACCAGGTCATTAAAACGTTTAGCGAAATTGTGTTTTATTAGTGGTACAATTGTCTGTGTAATTTCTTCAAAAGGTGTATTGTTAATGTTGGGAAAACTTAAGACGAGGCAAAGCATATCAGATTGCAAATCAGAGTCCTGCCCCTAACTGGTTTGGATTAGAGTCTGCTGTAGTCTTTGCTTCCCAAGACAAGACCCTGTATCCTTAACCTCTCCTGTCCTGCCCCCCCTCCAGCTATGACCTGTCCCAGGAGGTGGAGCCCCCTGTGGACTCCTACCCTGCCTCCACTGGAACCTGGAACCACCGGACCCTGGCCAAGAAGATGATCTGGTGAGCTTTCATACAGGATCCTGCCTCACAGAGAAGCACAGCGAAGCACGGAAAAGCATAGAGTAGCTCACTGGCCATCCTCTTTCAAAGCATTACTGCATTCCCAGCACAGCACGGTGTAGTAAAGCACAGAGAAGATAATGAACCAGCCCCCTTCTCAAAGCACAGAGAAGATAATGAACCAGCCCCCTTCTCAAAGCACAGAGAAGATAATGAACCAGCCCCCTTCTCAAAGCACAGAGAAGATAATGAACCAGCCCCTTCTCAAAGCACAGAGAAGATAATGAACCAGCCCCTTTCTCAAAGCACAGTGAAGATAATGAACCAGCCCCCTTCTCAAAGCACAGAGAAGATAATGAACCAGCCCCTTTTCAAAGCACAGTGAAGATAATGAACCAGCCCCTTCTCAAAGCACAGTGAAGATAATGAACCAGCCCCTTCTCAAAGCACAGAGAAGATAATGAACCAGCCCCTTCTCAAAGCACAGTGAAGATAATGAACCAGCCCCTTCTCAAAGCACAGTGAAGATAATGAACCAGCCCCCTTCTCAAAGCACAGTGAAGATAATGAACCAGCCCCCTTCTCAAAGCACAGAGAAGATAATGAACCAGCCCCTTCTCAAAGCACAGAGAAGATAATGAACCAGCCCCTTCTCAAAGCACAGTGAAGATAATGAACCAGCCCCCTTCTCAAAGCACAGTGAAGATAATGAACCAGCCCCCTTCTCAAAGCACAGTGAAGATAATGAACCAGCCCCCTTCTCAAAGCACAGAGAAGATAATGAACCAGCCCCTCTCTCAAAGCACAGTGAAGATAATGAACCAGCCCCTTCTCAAAGCACAGTGAAGATAATGAACCAGCCCCTTCTCAAAGCACAGTGAAGATAATGAACCAGCCCCTTCTCAAAGCACAGAGAAGATAATGAACCAGCCCCTTCTCAAAGCACAGAGAAGATAATGAACCAGCCCCTTCTCAAAGCACAGAGAAGATAATGAACCAGACCGCTTCTCAAAGCACAGAGAAGATAATGAACCAGCCCCCTTCTCAAAGCACAGTGAAGATAATGAACCAGCCCCTTCTCAAAGCACAGAGCAGATAATGAACCAGCCCCCTTCTCAAAGTACAGTGAAGATAATGAACCAGCCCCCTTCTCAAAGCACAGTGAAGATAATGAACCAGCCCCTTCTCAAAGCACAGAGAAGATAATGAACCAGCCCCCTTCTCAAAGCACAGTGAAGATAATGAACCAGCCCCTTCTCAAAGCACAGTGAAGATAATGAACCAGCCCCTTCTCAAAGCACAGTGAAGATAATGAACCAGCCCCTTCTCAAAGCACAGAGAAGATAATGAACCAGCCCCTTCTCAAAGCACAGAGAAGATAATGAACCAGCCCCCTTCTCAAAGCACAGTGAAGATAATGAACCAGCCCCTTCTCAAAGCACAGTGAAGATAATGAACCAGCCCCTTCTCAAAGCACAGTGAAGATAATGAACCAGCCCCTTCTCAAAGCACAGAGAAGATAATGAACCAGCCCCTCTCTCAAAGCACAGTGAAGATAATGAACCAGCCCCTTCTCAAAGCACAGTGAAGATAATGAACCAGCCCCTTCTCAAAGCACAGTGAAGATAATGAACCAGCCCCCTTCTCAAAGCACAGAGAAGATAATGAACCAGCCCCCTTCTCAAAGCACAGTGAAGATAATGAACCAGCCCCCTTCTCAAAGCACAGAGAAGATAATGAACCAGCCCCCTTCTCAAAGCACAGAGAAGATAATGAACCAGCCACCTCTTAAACTGCTTTCTGTAGCGTCACAAAGCTCATAAGATTCATTAACTTCTTTAGAGAGGACTGAATGACAGGCAGGGGTGTCTCTGTTTCGTTTCTCCATCTTTCCAATTGTCCTTCCCCTAGCGCTGACCTCAAAGTCAGTTAGGCTCCCTTCTATTCATTGTTGGCAGAACTACATCTCCCAGAATTCCAGAGTGTCAAACAGTTTTCTCTTGCTTGTTTGTGATAGGCTGCTGACGGGCTCAGAGGGGCCCGGCTCTAAATCCAGTCCGGACCTGGTCAGCCTCACCTCCTCGGGGTCCAACGGGTCCGAAACAGAAGATCTCACCATACCCAGCTCCCCCCGCCGAGCAAAGCACATGGTACGACCCTGGGCCCTGTCTGGCTCCTCTCGGGATGTGTGTCACGATGCCTTCAGCTCCTCCGAGCCCTCCAGCCCCCTCCCCTTCCCCCATCCACTCCAGCACTGCCGCTCCGCCTCCATGACCTCACTTCCTGTCTACAACCAGCAGATCGATGACTCGTGCATCGTGCGGGTCAGCGTGGAGTCCAGCAACGGAAACCTTTACAAGAGCATCCTGGTAGGTGGAGCCTGGACTGCGGAGCACCTCAGCTATACCTGGGGACGGGCAGTGGAGACGAGCCCTTATTGTTATTATTATTATTATTTATTTCTTAGCAATGCTTAAATGTAACACGGTGTCTCTTTCTCGCTCTCCCTCTCTCTCTCCCCCTCTCTCTCTCTCCTCTCTCTCCTCTCTCTCTCTCTCTCTCTCCCCTCTCCCTCTCTCCTCTCTCCCCTCTCTTCCCTGCTCTCCCCTCTCTCTCTCTCTCTCTCCCCTCTCTCTCTCTCCCCCTCTCTCTCTCTCTCTCTCTCAGCTGACCAGTCAGGATAAAACGCTGTCAGTGATCCAGCGAGCTCTACAGAAACACAACGTGGAGAGCGTGCGCTCCGAGGACTTCCAGCTGAGCCAGGTCCTGCCAGGGGGCAAAGGTCAGCCCAGCCAGAGAGGGTCGATGGTATCAGTTAAAATGTCCTGTGCTAACCCTCAACGGAATTGCTTATCTGGTCTTCTGTTTCCCCATTCAGAGCTGATCATCCCAGACAAGGCCAATGTGTTCTACGCCATGTGCACCTCGGCCGATTACAACTTCATCCTGAAGAGGAGGCGGGGCCACAAGACTCCACCCACCCCCACTGCGGGGTGGAAGAAGTAGAACTGCTGCCCTCTAGCTGTGGGGAGGACAAACAACAAAAATGAAGTCTATCCTATTTGAATGTAACGCAAGCAAAAAAGAACCAGAAATGACTGCAAACCCAAACAAAACCTGCTTTTCTGAAGCTATTTTAAATGGCGCTCCGACGAGACCGACCACTGATTGACCACTGACTTCATTTCCAAGAATAAGAAATTCACGATGGCTACGAGCCCAACACAAGAGTTCACTGCTGTGTTCAGTGTGACACTCCGTGCGATTGCAGGCAGCCTTCCCCACACCCAATCGAATGAGCCCTGCAAAAGAAGGAGGATGGAAACTGAATTGGTTTGCGTGTTCTCTTTTAAAACTGAAGGCTTCACGCTGCTAAAGCAATGTCACGTCGTAAAGAAATGTCATAATAACGCTTACAGCTACTGGCATGTAGAAAAATACGTTGCTTAGTTTTTAGGTAACAAGTTCCACGTGTTTCAACAAAGACCTTAACCCCCTCCTGGCACGTCCTTTGTAGCCAGTTTGCCTGTTCTGTTGCCGTGGAGACGCCCTGTTTTGTTGCCGTGGAGACGCCCTGTTCTGTTGCCGTGGAGACGCCCTGTTCTGTTGCCGTGGAGACGCCTTGTTTTGTTGCTGTGGAGACGCCCTGTTCTGTTGCCGTGGGCAGCTGTAGCCAGGCAGTGGAAACCTGGTATAACAGTGCTTAATGAAACAGTAATGAAGGATATTTATTGAAGCTGTGTTTAGATATGTGTGTTTAGTTAAACTTGTACATGTTTAGTTCAGTGTGTTTAATTTATGGTGTGCCTGTTTCAGACGTTCTGATTGAATTACTTGTATCGAAACTCCTGCCATATGCACCACATACTTTTGTATAAAACGTAGACTCGCTCGCTGACATGTCCAATCAGTGCCGTCCTGGACTACCCACGCTGGCCCTCACCCTACTGACAATGTTATGGCGGGTCATCTAGTTGTTTGGGCCGTGCTTGTCCAGTGTGTGGGTAAGAATATGTTGATAATGAATAAAGGCATTTGCTCAAGACTGTTGTCGGTCTGCTTTCTTTGTAAACAAAAAAAACACAAAGTTCATCTGATCTCAAGTGCTATTCTTCCGGTTTAGAATCGCTGTTTTAAATCGGTTTCTGTTTCGTCGTCGCATCGCCAGGGACTTTTTAAAAAAGCTTCAAGCTCCCCTGTGACCTCAGAAGAGCTTGAATATCTCTCTGTCAAAGTACAGCTGGCACACCTGGGTGTAACCACTAACCTGTCCCCCCTGCAACACTCCCCCCAGTCACATCAGTAAGGAATACAGCTTAATTCCAGCTTCCCCTTCATTCGTTTCATTAGAAGAGAATTCAAAATGACTTTCTGTGACTGTAGACAATAATTTCAAGATATCTGTAAATTAATTTGAGAAGCCATCAAAAGGATCACAGATTTAAAGATGTCAGTAGATGATGTAGAGATACCTTGAAATACTTACAGATCTCTTGCAATGTAATCTACAGAGATAGAAATGTTAATTATACATAGGGTGTGTGTATCTGCCTCTGGTGGACAAACCGGGTATTGCATCAGCTGGCCACTTATCTTAACCCTGCCTATTTGACGTGACATGAATTCACATTACTGCATTAGGTGTAACACATTCAGTTTTCTTTAAAAAATAAAATAAAATAAAATAAAAATATATATATGAACACAAGCTGTATTATGTTATCCACCTACAAATCAAGGTAGGCTATTGAATAGTTTTGTAAAGAAATAAACAGGATTTTTTTTTTTTTTTTTTACATACCTGCAATACTATATCACACACACACACACTATATATATATATATAGAGACGATATATATAAAAATAGATGTAAACAAATTCTTAAAACGCTAATACTCCCAAAAAATCTTGTTGTCAATATATATATATATTTTAAACATAGCCTGTTTTTTAAAAGCATTTACATATTTTACAAAGCACAGTAAATACACATTAAATAAAATATACTGTCTTACAGATAAAACAAACAGAAAAAAACATACAAGGACAGATAATCATTAAAAGGCTCAAGAGATCTCAAATATACAATACACTCCGACTACAACCAAGTATATACAAGCACATTAAAAAAAGGTATGTTTTCAATTTACAATTGAAAGAATCCAGCGTTTCAACAGCAGGAAGCCCCGCCTCCAGATGATTTAAGATGATATTTTTTTTTTTAATTAAAAAGTTTTGCATGTTCTGATCTGAGCGAACGAGTGGTAATATACAGAGTTAGGAGATAGATAGGGTGGCCCTGATCCACGAAGGAACACAGGGCACAGGAAGCTAAGGTTAAGCTAACTGTGTCCCTTTTATAAAAAAATATACATCTGTTATTGCAACATAATCAAGCAAAGAACCATTTGATATTTCTACCAAATCTGCTACAGGACTGAATCACAGCACAGAGGAGAGAAGCCAGGCTGATCCCAGCACTTAATTCCATGAGCTGCGACCACAGGTTCAAATAATGAAATCTCTCCAGCCGAAAAAGAAGGGAAGGAGTGAGTTTGGGGCCCGTAATAAATATATATTTTCACTGAAGTTTTGTTAAATTTCTTGTCATTGCATTGCTGGTTCCATGCACATAGCGTGGTTCCCTGGTCGGCACACAGAGCTTAATCCAATTGAGCACATGCGGGAGGAGCTTGGCCGTGAGCCACGCGGTAACCCTGCCTGTATTTTTTTTTTTTTTTTTTTTTAGAAGGGATGATTTTTAAACGTGGAGAACACCGGCGTTGCAGGGATTGAAAGGGAGGTGCTTCTCTTCCTGGCGTGGGTAACCGGCTCCAGAGGCGTGTTTAAAGAAATCTCCGTCACCACCCCGTCCTGCGCAACAACAAACACAAGAAAGTGACGATAAAAAACACATCGCGGCGTTTGTAACGTGCGTGCGTGCGTGCGTGCGTGCGTGCGTGCGCCTTCGTATCATGTCAAAGGCGTTGGAGGCAGGTGCCCAGATTGTATGTCGCATCTGCTGAACAGCACAGCCCGAGATTGAAGTTATAAATGAATGCAACAAAGACGTCACGATGACAGCAAGGGGTCTTCCTGGCGTTTTGTTTATGATCGAAAAGATTTTTACCCTAAAAAAAACTGAAACTGAAAATTCATACTACCTGTAGATCCAGGCGAGGATCTCTAAAGGACAGTTCTGAAAAAGGAAGGCAAAAAATGTGCATTAATTCTAATAATTTAAGAAACTACACCCACTAGGCAAATACAATCTAACAAGCATGTGTGTGACCCCCCCCCCGGCTGCATGACGTAGGGAAACAGAAACTCCATATAGCCGCTCTATAGCCTAGTAAGAGTGACAGACAGTTTTGTTGTTTGAACCCGATTTTGAGGGGTGTGGTTTCCCGGCCGTTTCAAAACCGACCGGGCCTTCATCTGGCACGCTTGGTGTCCGTGTCACGGAGAATTTATTATTTTTATTTTATTTTATTTTTTCGTATTGATTGTGAAAATCCGACCGGTAGTTTTAAAGTTACATAATGGAATACAAATGAGTTTTTTCAAATTCTTAAGACATTTTTTTTTTTTTTAGGCTGTTTCAGGGAACTTTTGAATCCTCAGCACCCCACGGACCTGCCCAGTGGTGGTGACTACCTGTGCTGTCTGAAGTGAACCCGCCTCCTGTACCAGTCAAGCAGTGTGTGCTGGAAAGCCTGGTCACAACATGGGTGCAGTAAGAGCACAGTGCTGGTCTTAAAAGACAATTTCCCGTATTTTTTGGCCTTGTCAGCTCTCACTGTCACTTAAAACGTAGTTTTGTATTTATAAAATAAGTTTAGCAATACAGACAGCTCTGGCCAAAAGTTTTGCATCACCTCACAGAATGAACTGATTTTGCTTCATGAAGCCGAATGAAACCTGCTGAATCATGTTAACATATTGAATTACACATCACCGCTTTGCAGTTTTCCATCTACTTAATAAAAAAAAAAACCCTGACAATAATGGAAAGATGTAGCATTTTGCAAATCTAACATGAAATACTGTACCGCTATGATGGCTTCCTTCCGGTAGTCTTTTGCGATGTCATTTTGTAGCTTCTTTGATTACACAATGTTAAATAAAAGATCTAAATTGTGTTCATATAGTTGTTGTTTTTTAATAAATCAATCCTAAAATTCTAGGTCATGCAAAACTTTTTGGCCACAGCTGTACAGCACAGACGGACAAATATACAGAGACCCTCATACAGTGTGTCCCAAAATCTGACCCTCTCCATAACTGTAAACAATATTAATACAAACTACTGGAAAGCGGCAGAGCTTGTGAGACGTTAAAAAGGATTGCAATCCAATGGTTAACGAAGCTTTCTGTCGCAAGGCCAGGAAGAGATCCCGAGGTGTTGTTTCAACCCACCAGCATGCGTGACGTGACTTCTCACACACAGCAGGAATGACGCGACCTACCGATGATGTTGTCAGCATTGTGGAAATTATTCCAGTACGGAGCAGCATTCCTGGGATAGCAAGACAAAACGATGCACAGGAATGTGAACATGGATTTCTGTTTTGTAGCCGCTGTGATGGGCACTTCAAAAAAAAAAAGCATGCTATCTGGTATTATTTGTTTATTTAGCAGACCCCTTTATCCAAGGCGACTTACAGAGACTAGGGTGTGTGAACTATGCATCAGCTGCAGAGTCACTTACAACTACGTCTCACCCGAAAGACGGAGCACAAGGAGGTGAAGTGACTTGCTCAGGGTCACACAATGAGTCAGTGGCTGAGGTGGGATTTGAACCGGGGACCTCCTGGTTACAAGCCCATTTCTTTAAACACTGGACCATACAGCCTCCTATACTACACTTGGCTAAAGAAATCTCTGTTTGCAAGCCCTGCTTTCAGAGAGTGTTGCACTGTCTCGCTGGGTCATTTTTGCTGTTTTATCACACAGGCTTTAGTTTTTGCTAGGTTTATATTCAGAAATCCCCAAAAGAAAGAAACGTTTCTAGACTGGTCTACGAAGACTCCTCGTCAAAACGCTTCTCAGAGAATTTCCTTTCGTATGTTTCAATGTAGCACTGTTGGTTCATTATTATTATTATTATTATTATTATTATTATTTATTTCTTAGCAGACTCCCTTATCCAGGGCAACTTACAGTCGTAAACAAAAATACATTTCAAGAATCACAGAACAAGTAATAATACAATTAAGAGCAAGATAAAATACAATGACTTTGGTTCTACATGTACAAGTATATGACAAAATGCGATTCATCCTGGGGAACGCTGAATGTTTTATTTGTGATAACTGACCGTTCAAATCAGCTGGCAAAGTTACAACGAGGAAGGCTGTTCAGTGCTGGCAATTAGGATTCTGCAGACAAACTCAAAGCCGGGTAGCTTTAGAGAAACACACTGGAAACACTGGAGCATTATCACCCTCTCTGAATCATATCAATCACTAAGAAACACTCCGGGAAACCTCAAAAAGAAACATCTGATCATATGCGCGAAGCTACCCTTGATTGTGGTGTACACTGTAATACACAGGAGGCTGTGTGGTCCAGTGGTTAAAGAAAAGGGCTTGTAACGAGGTGGTCCCCAGTTCAAATCCCACCTCAGCTACTCACTCATTGTGTGACCCTGAGCAAGTCACTTAACCTCCTTGTGCTCTGTCTTTCGGGTGAGACGTAGTTATAAGTGACTCTGATGCACAGTTCACACACCCTAGACTCTGTAAGTCGCCTTGGATAAAGGCGTCTGTTAAATAAACACATAATAATATATTACTGGATTAGGTGGGCGGGAGTTTGTCTTATTTTCGGATTTATTTGTATTTCCTCTAGACCAGGCTTGACCAACCCTGGTCCTGGAGAGCAGTGATCCAGCAGGTTTTGGAGGTAACCCCGAAATGCATCCATTTCTAAAGAATGCAAGTTGTTGATCAGTTCAGTCAGCAGGGGTCAGCTCTGGTCCTAGAAAGCCTGCTGGATTGTGGCTCTCCAGGAGGAGGGTTTGGCCAGCCCTGCTCTAGACCAATGGTGCCCATATCAAACTGTTTTAAATGACGCTTCTGAATATCTGACAGTGTTGTTCTGATTAACGTTGAGCTGAATGGTAAAGGAAGGGCTGGGCATGAACCACAAACCATCCGGTTCAAAGACAAATGCCTTGGCACTGGAGTCAAGAGCAAGCTCAGTATTCAGGAGGTCAGTGCGGGTCTAATGCTGATGTCCGTGTCATTAACTCCTCAGCCACTAGGGGGAGATTTATTTCACTGCACGGTGTGAGAGGTTGGCGCGGGTCTGTCGCGGATTCTGGCGCAAGACTCAATGCTCGTGCGAACCCAAGTCTGTTGTGGTTAAAAGGCTTGCAGTGTGTGATCGCCTCCACCCTGCTTCACTCACACACACACACACACAAGCAAAACCACAGCACAGCACCCAGAGCCAGCGTGGTGTGAATCAAAACATATCTAGATTTTTTATTTTTTATTTTTTTTTTTCAGTTTTTATTTTGTCTACCGAATGTGAAGTCTTGGATCTTCTTGGTGTAAATCGGTATTTTCACATGCTTGGGTGAAAAAAAAAAAAAATTCAATAAATAATGACTAAAAACACAGGAAATTGTTGGTAAAAAAAACAACAAAAAAACTGAGAATAAAAGACCTTGAAAATGTTCCAAACTTACCTCCGCTTTTTATCCCTCGCAGACTTTACTGGTAAAGAAAGAAAGAAAGAAAGAAAGAAAGAAAGAAAGAAAGAAAGAAAGAAAGAAAAATCAGAAACCTTTACCTGCTTATTAAAAACACCCCTCAATGACATTCCAAGGTTCAAGCTTGCTTGAGGGGTGCTTGAACTGTCTAGAGAAGATGCTAAACATGCCAGACAAAACTGTCGTTTCCTTTGTCTGTCTGTTTTTAACTGCCCCTCTTATCTGTGCGCGATGTTTCGAATCATTCCTGCTGCAGGTTCTCAAAGTTTAGGAGTTCAGTTCTCCAATGCCATAGACATACGTAACACAGGCTAGATCGGCCAGTGTCTTTCTAGAAGAGCCGGCGCCATCTAGTGGTCTTTGGATGAAGATTCTTTTGTTTGATTAGGAATACACATCTTTACACTGGTGTTGGCACTCCCCTCTATAAAGACAACGGTCTAGCCTGCGAAACATGTATCTCTGTGGCAGACAACTATCTCTGATGAGCAGCCTTCAAACTCCCTGTCCAAGCACCTTCAACAGACCCAAAGAAAGAACGCAATGCTTGAGCACTTGCAATAAGTGACAAAGGTCCATTCTAAATCAGAGCTGTCAGTATGACGAAACAGCATGACATTCTGAGATCACTGTACCTGCGAGACTGTAAACGTGACATACAGACAGGCGGATGACAGGACACCCCCACACATCCGCGGAATGGGATATTCTGAATCAGTTGAAGTGAGGAATGCGTATGCACGGCTGCCTCCACTACACTCAGCAGGGGACGGCATCCCGGACAAGCGATACCTACCTCTCCGGTAAACCACAAAGCCCAGGATAGCCAGGAACGCAGCAAACAGAATGGCTGCGGACGCAGAACCAGCCAGCAGAGGCCAGTTTGGACCTAAACGACAGGAGAAACGGGGGTGAATTCGGCATTCCTGTATAGGAACGAACTGCTGAACTGCGAAGTGTAGAAAAATCGACAGCTTTGTCTGGAACCGGTAGACTTGTGGGACGTCTTGCTCATTCAAATCTTTTCCTCTAGTTTTTGAAGAGCAAAAATGATCTCCCTTTCAGTCCTGGTGTTATGTTAGCGTCGCAGGTAAACGCACGCTGTCAGAAATCACATTGGCGCCTCGCGGGACTCCTAGCTCCCAGCCTGAGGTAGGGTGTAAAATATATGCCAACCGTTTTTTTTCTCATGTATATTCAATGAAGTTGCTCCTTTTTCAATAACTTCATTTCGCAGTCTTGAGCTCGGAAAGAAAGAATTCAGGACTGAACAGGTTAAGGGCTATCCAGCTGTTTATCAGCAGTGTGTGTGGATACAGCTGGCCTCCTCCCATCACCACACACAGAACCAGCCCAGGCTTTAATGCAATAGCAGAGTTCGATGGGCTGTGATTCTTTACCTGAGAGAGAGGGAGGGGTGGTAGGAAGAAAGGTGACACCTGCAACAGAAGAGAGGGTTTTTACTGGGGTTTGCAAGGAAAACAAAATAAATACAAATTATTCAAGCAACAGTTTTAAGTCTGTAGGGTTACTGAAAGGAAAGGCACACTTTTTTTTTAAATGTCTCAATCCTAAAATGGTGCAAAACTTTTAGCCAGAGCTGCACCCTGAACACGCGTCGTTGTTCGTCACTCCACCAACTGAAGAAGGCGATCTTACCCTTGAGGATGAGGTGCACTGCCGGGCTGAGCTCAGACTCCCTCCAGCGCTGCCTCATCTGCAGGCGGTACTGGCAGCGGTATTCCCCCGCGTCCGTGTTCTCCAGGCTGGGCAGAGGGAAGCTGGCGCTGTGCTGCGTCGCTAGGGCTTGGTTAGAGGACACAGGGCTGGCAGAGTCACCGCGGTACAGCAGGAAATGGGCCCCGGGGAAGGTAGCAGGGGCCACGCACTCCAGAGACACGCTGCCCCCCCTCGCTAGCACCCCCGTCGCGCCCCGGACTGTGAGGGAGGGCATCGGCAAGAGACCTGAGTAAGACGACAAGAAGCTGTACTGGGAGAGGAGCCTGTTCCACACAATGCTGTGTCGCCAGTGTTGGCGTGTAAAGCAAAGTAATCCGATTACATTGTTCAGGAACTTGTAACTGTAATCGGCAGGTAATCAGATTACATTTTATGGCTATGGAACATTACCCAGATCTTACGGTGAACTTCTCAAATTTACCTGTAATGGAGGGAGATTTGGTTGGTTCACGGGGGATAGGGGCTCCTAAAATATGAAAAGGAAGGGAAAAAATGAGTGGCATGAAAAGTGAATTTTATTTTGTACTATATTATTCAATCCCTTTTCCCCCCACCTAGAAACTAAACTATAAACCATATCATCTATTAATGTTGATCACATCTCTGTGTTGCTATCCCTCATAAAAGTTTACCCTGTAAATGTTCAGTTTTTCCCCCATGCTTTGTCCAGGTCTGTACCATGCATTTACCCTTACCTCTCAGGGCTTTACAATGCTTTCTCTGAGCGCTGATACACTTTGCTGTGCTTTACTGTGGGAAACTTCAATCAAGGAAACATGCTGAATAAAATGAAAATTAGTGTAGGAAAAATGAATCTGCAAGGATTTGACATATGAGGTAAAACAGTAAATATTCCACCTGGAAGTAAAAAGCTCATCTCCTGTCCTAAAGGGGTATTATTGCTGCTGAATCGATATGAAACCTTTTTTTTTTAACTGTCTCACTTTTGCCAGCAGAGTTTCAGTCTCAGCCTGTGAGTCGTGCGTACAGCGTACAGAGTCATTGTGAAACTACCTGTGTCTGTAAGTGTTAGGTATATGCTACTGTTTGTCCTGATCACAGCCTTGACACAACATGGCATAGACTCTACAAGGTGCTGGAAGGTGTCTAGGGGGATCTGTTCAGTGCCCTGCTCCCCTGTTCTGTCCTCTGCTCCCCTGTGCTGTACCCTGCTCCCCTGTGCTGTACCCTGCTCCCCTGTGCTGTCCTCTGCTCCCCTGTGCTGTCCTCTGCTCCCCTGTGCTGTCCTCTGCTCCCCTGTGCTGTACCCTGCTCCCCTGTGCTGTCCTCTGCTCCCCTGTGTTGCACCCTGCTCCTCTGTGCTGCACCCTGCTCCTCTGTGCTGTACCCTGCTCCCCTGTGTACACCCTGCTCCTCTGTGCTGCACCCTGCTCCTCTGTGCTGTACCCTGCTCCCCTGTGCTGTTCCCTGCTCCCCTGTGCTGTACCCTGCTCCCCTGTGCTGTACCCTGCTCCCCTGTGCTGTTCCCTGCTCCTCTGTGCTGCACCCTGCTCCCCTGTGCTGCACCCTGCTCCTCTGTGCTGTACCCTGCTCCCGTGCGCACCCTGCTCCCCTGTGCTGTACCATGCTCCTCTGTGCTGCACCCTGCTCCTCTGTGCTGAACCCTGCTCCCCTGTGCACACCCTGCTCCTCTGTGCTGCACCCTGCTCCTCTGTGCTGTACCCTGCTCCCCTGTGCTGTTCCCTGCTCCCCTGTGCTGTACCCTGCTCCCCTGTGCTGTACCCTGCTCACCTGTGCTGTTCCCTGCTCCTCTGTGCTGCACCCTGCTCCCCTGTGCTGCACCCTGCTCCCCTGTGCTGTACCCTGCTCCCCTGTGCTGTACCCTGCTCCCCTGTGCTGTTCCCTGCTCCTCTGTGCTGCACTCTGCTCCCCTGTGCTGTACCCTGCTCCCCAGGTCCTAATTAAAGCCAGATGGCGCATCACTGAACTTCAGCAGCGGTTCAGATGATGGGTGGGGCTCTTTTTGTTGTTAGTTTTTTTGCCGTTGGCTGCTTTGATTGTGATTCAGTGCTCAGTGTGGTGTGGGCTCACCCAGCACAGTCACTTTGATGGATGAGAGTAACTGAACCACAGCTCTTAACGGAAGAGTGTTCTTGGTAAAAAACGGAAGAGTGTTCTTGGTAAAAAAAACCAAAAAAACACTAAACCTCCCCACGCATGCGCACTCCACAAGAGGTTAGCAGCCTCCGGCTCATTTACAAGCCTTATTTGGCAACAAAAAAATAAAATAAATGATGTGTTTGTTTAATAGTTTTAGTGTCGTGTGCGTATTTACCTGTAATGGAGGGAGGGTTGGTTGGTTCAGGAGGGACAGGGGCTCCTAAAATATGAAAAGGTGATGAAAAATAATAATAATGCACTTTATTATTTGTCATGAAGTTTACACTTTTTTAAAAGTCTGTTTCAAAAGTGATTTTATGTGAGTTAAAAGCCCCTCTTTTCTGTTTATCTGGAGGCTGTTCAGAGAGTATAAGAGCCTCTCTTTCTCTTTCTCTGCTCCACCAGCACACAGCAGAGGGAGGCTGTTCAGAGAGTATAAGAGCCTCCCTTTCTCTTTCTCTGCTCCTCCAGCACAGAGGGAGGCTGTTCAGAGAATATAAGAGCCTCCCTTTCTCTTTCTCTGCTCCACCAGCACAGAGGAAGGCTGTTCAGAGAATATAAGAGCCTCCCTTTCTCTTTCTCTGCTCCACCAGCACAGAGGAAGGCTGTTCAGAGAATATAAGAGCCTCCCTTTCTCTTCCTCTGCTGTGCCAGCACAGAGGGAGGCTGTTCAGAGAATATAAGAGCCTCCCTTTCTCTTTCTCTGCTCCACCAGCACAGAGGAAGGCTGTTCAGAGAATATAAGAGCCTCCCTTTCTCTTTCTCTGCTCCACCAGCACAGAGGAAGGCTGTTCAGAGAATATAAGAGCCTCCCTTTCTCTTTCTCTGCTCCACCAGCACAGAGGAAGGCTGTTCAGAGAATATAAGAGCCTCCCTTTCTCTTTCTCTGCTCCACCAGCACAGAGCAGAGGGAGGCTGTTCAGACAGTATAAGAGCCTCCCTTTCTCTTTCTCTGCTCCACCAGCACAGAGCAGAGGGAGGCTGTTCAGACAGTATAAGAGCCTCCCTTTCTTTACTCTCCTGTAGTTGCTGTAGTATTTTTAATAAAGTTACCTGTGATGTCGGTGAGGGTGATGCGCAGGTAGGGGCTGAAGGGGCTGTTATCCCAGCGCTCGGTGCGCAGGGCTTGGTACCGACAACAGTAGTTGCCCTCGTCAGAGCGGGTGAGATGTGAGAGGGTGAACCTGGCCTCTTGCTGCTCCTTGCCCCGGTGATCCACACTGCGGAGGTACGTCTGCTCCTTGAACAGCTGGAAAACACCTCCAGAGAACTCCTGAGGAGCCTCGCACACAATCTCCAAGGAGTCTCCCAAGGAAAGAGCGCGCGGGCGGGGGGCCAGGCGGATTCCTGCAGCTGGGAGACTGGGGTCCCCTGTTTGGAAAGAGGATCCTCAGTGATTGCAACTAAGAAAATAATTTCATCAACCTTAGCTGGCTTGCACTTCTTCCATTTGCTATAGACACTATAGGTTTCAAATGTGCAGTTTTGAAAGAACCACGTGTTACTGCAAGATGTTTTAAAGCATATCTGGTTCTCCGTTAGGGATTTTCCTTAGCTTGGAAATCGCTGGTCAGAAGCACAGAGGAAATTAAAAATGATTCGCACTGAGTAGCAAAGTCCCTGGAACCCGATGCACAGTCAACAGGGTTCATGAGGTTTCAGTACCGGCTCAAAAACGATTACGTCACTCGGGAAAGGGATTCGTTAGGGTGTTGTGTGAGCAACTGAAAACTGTATGTCAAAAACAAGCACATTTTCAATCTTGCAGTTTGCCCATGGTTATACTGTCGCATTAGTTTACCATACCTCTCTGCGCTTCACCGTGCTTACCTATGCTTTCACTGCACTCTCTTACACTTTGCTATGGTTTTACTATGAGAAGCTGGGATAGTACCACAGCCAGTAGAGTTAATGCTGCTCAGCACACCTGGTTATTTATTTATTTATTGATGGTATCGTTGAAGGGAAACACAGCAAATCCTGAGGAATAGCAACCTCTGCAGGACAAACAACAGCATGAATTTATATTATTATTATTTATTTGTTAGCAGACGCCCTTATCCAGGGTGACTTACAATCGTTACAAGATATCACATTATTTTTACATACAATTACCCATTTATACAGTTGGGTTTTTACTGGAGCAATCTAGGTAAAGTACCTTGCTCAAGGGTACAGCAGCAGTGTCCCCCACCTGGGATTGAACCCACGACCCTCCGGTCAAGAGTCCAGAGCCCTAACCATTACTCCACACTGCTGCCCCTTATCTGAGGAGGATTGCATCGTCAGCTTACCTGCTACCATCGTTGCACAGTGGAGCATCAACAGCACCTTGTAGGAAAACATCTCCATTAGAATCCGGGTTCTTTCGGTTGCTGATGAAGTTAATCAGCGATCAGTTCGACATGCAGATGGAAATCAGAAGTGTAGGTCAAGTCTCAAAGGGTGCTGTCTCTGAAGACCGTGTGGCATTTGCAACATCTGGCAGAGAAAGAGGAAGGAAGTCGTGCACAACAGGAGCTTTCACTATATTTCACAGCTTCCAGAGAGCGCTGTGGTTTCATCATTTTGAATTACCGCTCACAACCTCCCCTTTGCTTGCACGTTTTCTGAAGTGCTTGTGTCTCGCAGACGGCGGTTTTTAACGTGGCAAAGTCTTGAACCTGTGTTCGGGTTTTAATTTCAGGCCACACAGCATTTCTTTAAACGACATTCTGCGCCATAATGCTTATCTGACCCGAAGGAACATTCCTCTGGTGAAGCACAAAAGCCTTTTTGTAGATATTGACGAGACAACTTTTTTTTTTGTGGCAGCGATACCACATCCTGCCACAAGATGGAGGTATTGGCAATGATAAATGTGTTGAAATCCTGGCCTGCAAAATAATAAAATACTGTCGTGCAACAGGTAAAATAAAAACTGTTGGCGGTTCAAAACTAGAAACAAAACACTCGTCTTTAAATGACCCTTTGACAACAAAAAAATAAATAACTCAAATTGTATTTTGCTCTAAGAGAGCGGGTTAAAAACAGACCCTTTGTTAACGTACATTGAAAAGGGATGTGCTATTACAAGAATGCAACACTAGAGGGTAGTATAAACCTTATAAATTAGCCACATAGCTGGCGAGCCATTGCAATACCAGACACAGGCATGCGCTACCAGTCCAGGCCACTGTACTGTACAGCGCCATTGTGCTGCCCTTGCTGGAATCACAAGTGATATCTTAATACTATTTAAAGACATGTTAATACTATTTTAAGATATCTTACTTATCCATCTGTTTCAAGATATCTCTGCATCCAGTGTTGATATCTGAAAATGAATTTCAGATATCGCTATATGATCACGTGGCTTGCCATAGGTCTGCTTATGGATCTGCGAGTTGAGGTTTCTTCGGGGTGAATTATTATTATTATTATTATTATTATTATTATTATTATTATTATTATTATTATTATTATTATTATTATTATTTCTTAGCAGACGCCCTTATCCAGTGCGACCTACAATTGTTACAAGATATCACATTCTTTTTACATACAATTCCCCATTTATACAGTTGGGTTTTTACTGGAGCAATCTAGGTAAAGTACCTTGCTCAAGGGTACAGCAGCAGTGTTCCCCCACCTGGGATTGAACCCACTACACAAAGTCACACATACTTTAGCTGTATGTTGTAAAAAAAACGGCTGCTGATCTGCTATCCAGATCTTACCCACACGGGTCAGCTGCACAGCAATGGAAACCAGTTCAGCGATAGTAAGCTAAAAACGCACAGGACTGGTTTAGCCCTCTGCTAAGGAGCTCAAAGCCGGATATTTCAGACACCCGCGGAGTTACGTGAACTGCATGCAAATTCGCATCAAAAACAAACGCGCTGAGGATTGTCAGTGTAGGACGCTGAGTTTAATCCACCCTCTACACTCCTCCCCGTGTTATCTGAGGGAGAGCTGCTTCTGGGGCTCTGCTGGCTGGGTTTGCACAATACGAGCGCGTGCTAAAGTACTGCAGAGTGCATGGTTTGGGAAGTTGCAATATCGCAAGAGTTACATTGTGTGCGATGGGGGAGAGAGGGGGAGAGGAAGGAGAGGAGGGAGAGGGGGAGGGGGGAGATTATAAAAATGATACGACACAGCTGTTCGGTCATGACCTTGACTGACAAACCCCACCCCGCAATGCGGAGTGTCTCGGAATGTGAGTTAAAATTACCACGGTTACGTAATCGTTAGCAAAAAGAAAAAAAAAAAAGAAAAAAAACCGGTTGCGACTCACTCCTTTGAAATATGCGGCGATGCACGCCGGTCAAAACGAAACAAGTGTTGATTCTTTTAGAAATACTAAAGGAATGTGAAACTTCAAGCGACAGTAGAATGTTTGCCAGTGTTACAGTTCTGTTAAGAGTGTAGAAACCGTTTCCACCGATCTCTCTATTTTTATATCGAGTGGCTGCTGTGAACAAATGACAAGCCTGAAATGCATTCCGTAATTGAATCTGCAAGTTTAATTCCCCTGACCATAGGACACGCATTGCAAAGTGTGATAAAGCACAGAGAGGTCTGGTAAAGCATAGGGAAGCATTGCAAAGCACAGAGAGGTCTGGTAAAGCATAGGGAAGCATTGTAAAGCACAGAGAGGTCTGGTGAAGCATAGGGAAGCATTGTAAAGCACAGAGAGGTGTGGTAAAGCATAGGGAAGCATTGTAAAGCACAGAGAGGTCTGGTAAAGCATAGGGAAGCATTGTAAAGCACAGAGAGGTCTGGTAAAGCATAGGGAAGCATTGTAAAGCACAGAGAGGTCTGGTAAAGCATAGGGAAGCATTGTAAAGCACAGAGAGGTCTGGTAAAGCATAGGGAAGCATTGTAAAGCACAGAGAGGTCTGGTAAAGCATAGGGAAGCATTGTAAAGCACAGAGAGGTCTGGTAAAGCATAGGGAAGCATTGTAAAGCACAGAGAGGTCTGGTAAAGCATAGGGAAGCATTGTAAAGCACAGAGAGGTCTGGTAAAGCATAGGGAAGCATTGTAAAGCACAGAGGGGTCTGGTAAAGCATAGGGAAGCATTGTAAAGCACAGAGAGGTCTGGTAAAGCATAGGGAAGCATTGTAAAGCACAGAGAGGTCTGGTAAAGCATAGGGAAGCATCGTAAAGCACAGAGAGGTCTGGTAAAGCATAGGGAAGCATTGTAAAGCACAGAGAGGTCTGGTAAAGCATAGGGAAGCACTGTAAAGCACAGAGAGGACTGGTACAGCATAGGTAAACGACAGTATAGTAGAATCATGGGAATCCTGTGAAATTACTGTGAGTGTTTACTGTAAATGTGCTCTGAATTGACTCAGACTCATGACAAGGAGTTATCAACCATTAAGAAGTCTTTAAATGATTACCAACATGAGCATCTACAAATGGGAGGAACCGATTCTGCCCATCAGCGCTCGTCCGTTTCCTGGTAGCTGACCGATCTCAGAACTTCCATTAATACATCCTCCTCAAATGTGCAGTTTTGAAAGAAACACATACGTTTGTATTTTATATCTGGTACTACAGAAATCGCTGTTTGCAAGCCTTGCTTTCAGAGAGCCTTGCACCTCCTTGGTCCCCAGAGAGTAACATTCTCCCCAATGGATTCTTTGCTATCTTTCCCCACCAGCTCCTTCCCCTGTCGCCTGACCCAGCAGACACAGTTCAAGTGGACCTAGGAAGCACAGGGTGTGAGAGATGACCTGCAAATAATCACACAGAGACTGAGGACTTTGACCATTTCAAGAGACTGCGTTCACATCGCTGAAGTGTGCCCAGCGTTTCACAGTTTGCAGTTTACAGTGTGTGACGAGTCTCGACAGGCTAAGCTACAGAGCCAGTACAGCCTGGGGAGTTTTCAAGTTCCGGGACCGAACCCAAACGCCTCTGTATCCAGTCTAACCCTAACCTGGTTTTGTTCCCGAAATGGCAATTTTCACAAAGGCACAGAACGTTCCTGTTGTGACTTCACTGAAGGAAGTGCACTTTATTCCCTGAACTGCTGCATTAAAACAGAACCAAGCCCAAGGTTCATTTAGATCTGTATTTTGCAGAACATTTTCTGGGAATTCTAATGTTTTATTTAATAAAAGGAGAATTCATTTCTGGGTTTTCCAGGTAATCTCTGTAAAAGTTCCCTACAGTGAAATCATAACAAAGTGTAATAAA